>OX155967.1:755320-800320 GCA_944548615.1 Micropterix aruncella | reverse complement strand
AAAGATTTTTTTATTGTATGTCGTTTGTATATGGCTACAACATACGTATTATAACATTATAATGTCATGCTTTATTATTCGATTCGAATCGAACATACTGTCGCCATCTATCGGGTGGCCCTCGAAATACGTCGGTAAAACAGCCACCTACTCTCCTTCACATCTGACATGTCTATGTGCGAGTCATTTATACGTTCGTTGTTCTAGACTCCGGTATCATCGGGTTATGAAATACAGCTCTCTATCTCTTTCTCGCGTGCGTGCGAAAGAAACGCGCGCAGTCCTCGCTGAGCAATTGTCGATCTGAAACTCCGGGATAAGCGAGTTAAAAAACACAGGTTTCTATCACTTTCTCACGTGCGTGCGAAAGAGACGCGCTCAGTCCTCGCTGCGCAATTTTCGATCTACGTCACGCAGTCTTCATTCAAAATTCGAACTTTACTGACATTAAACGTAACGCTTTTTATTAACGTTAGATTTTAGTACCCATCAAGTTGTCGTACCGGTGACTTTAAATGCAATCAATTCTTAGGGAGTAAAGTCCAAAAATAAAATTGCCTTTGCTTTTTAGATATAGTAGTATAGTATTTTTGTAATAAAACTACGTGACTCCCGCTCTGGTTCTTGAACCAAAGTTTAATAAAAATCAGGAACGTAAAAATAAAAACTGATCCAAAGCGCCAAATCCCTAGGGTCAACCGTGCCCTTCACGTCAATCTCAGCCATATCCAATATAATACAACTATTAATTCATTCAGGCACAAGCTCATAGATTGCCCGGAAAATTGCAGCGTAGGGCGATAAATCTTCTCCCCGCCATGTATTGTGCTTCTGGCTGTGGTTCACTGACGCTTTGTTTGCTAAACAATCGCTAGCATATTGCGTTTTACCAATTATATGGTACCTATGCGTCATCAAATAATGGGTATGATAGCAGGATTTGAGTTATGGGTTCTGTAAAATTGATTGAATTCCTCGCAATGCGAGAGAACTCGAGGAAGTCATGCAATAGGCACGGTGCATGAAACACGAGACTTCAGATTTCGGTACGAGCGTCTCCTGGTGACGGAAGTTGGAACTGTCGTTGAGCAACCGCACATTTTCGGCTTTTCAAGTCTGTTTTTACACGACGGCCCAAAAGAGGAGTGTTATGTGTTTAGGATTCATGTATGTATGTTTTCCGTTTCTTTTCCGTTGCCGTTTCTTTTTTTGACGTGCAAAACGTCTTATAATTCGATGGAGCTGGCTGCACGCACAAAAAAACATGACTGATGCGGCGTTACCTCGCTCTGAGGCGTTCCATTTATTATATTTATTATTCAATATAAATGCTGCCATCTACCGGTTGCAAAAGAATTATTTACTAACCTCAGTCTAAAATAGTACGAATGAAAATCACTAGATTGATTTAAATTCTTGACATAATTTTATATGTATTCTTGATATACGGAATGTTATTACCGAACGGACAATTTTCTTGTGGGTACAACGAAGTGCAACGAAGTAAGCAACTTTTATTTTTAAAAAAATAAAAAAGTATGAAAAGCTATCATTACGATGCGCTATCTAACGGTTGGTAAAATGTCGCTGATATTGTTTATTTACGACGTATTACCTACCGCTAGATGGCGCAGCGTGCTCAAACGCTTCTCAACCCGTTATTTAACAGTTTGAGATTTCAAACTTTCAAATTAAAAAAAAACAATAAACTTTAAACAATAAACAATTATACAATTATACTACTATACAATAATACGTTTACATGTTGTAGTCAAATCGGTGAGTATAAAAGCATATATTTTTGGGTATTTGTAATAAACAATATCAGAATCTTAAATGAAACTGCTCCAAATGCAACCATTCCATCAGTATTTTCTTATGACGTTGTCACGTTCAACTATCGTCAGTAAACCGACTTTACAGACAACCGATTTTTCTTTCATTTTATAAGGGTATGCGAAATTTTCAACACCCTGAATGCTGACATTGATATTGACCCCTTTTTCACGAATATAGATACTACAAGGAATCAGGTTGTAGGGCGATTTTGTGATGACCAGGCTTAGCATTTTCTTCTTTTATTACAGTTGACAACTGTTTCTACTGTACAATTTAGTGTCTTCTAGTTTAATATCTTCTTTATGCTTAATATCAGTTCTAAATTCACGTTATTATTATTGTCATTATCCGTGGTAACTTGTAAATGGCTCTAAGCTTCCTATTTTTGTTCACTACAAAATTATTGGCTGTAAGTTAGCCCTAAGAAAATAAACTAAAAATAAAATAAAATTCTTTATTCTACTATAACTTCTAAACGCTTCATCCGATTTAGGCTGTGTGATATTGGTAGAATCGTTATGCCATTCCGAGTATTTTGTGCTCATCCAATTTGTTGTATTCTCTGGGGCCTATACTCATCATGCGTCTCTGGCCAAAGGTTGTTTTCATCCGGACGTCTATCATATCCGCTATGGATCGCCTTGTTCGGTGTATTTGTTGTGTGGACACTCTGATATTTTGAAATTGAATGAAAATCAGACCACATTTTAAATACAGTTGCCTCACTTGAAGTACACCAAACTCTTCAAAAAGTTTTTCCGACTGGCATCTGTAGGGTTTATGGTTGATAATAATAGTTTACTTGATGAATAATAGTTTTGAAGCAACCTCCCCTCCCCACCCAATGATTCCGTAACTAAGGATGCTTTGACATAGAGCATAATCTTACCCGCAATATCTTACCCGCAGAAAATCAATGCCCGCAGTTACACGCAACAGACGCGAAAAAAACGAGCTCCAAAGAAAATTAAAATAAGTGAGAAAAAACCAATGTTAGTGTATAGTGCCAGTGTCTCGTCGTTCATAAAATCCCCGTGCATCGACTCCTCAAGTTTTTACTCCGAAAGTCCTTACTTTCGCGGAGATAAGGGACTTTTTTGCTCAACGGAAAGTGACATCGCATAACTACAACAACGGTAACAACATTGAACAATAGTACACAACTAAATAGAGCATTTTCGAATTCTCAGATAAACATATACAGCATACATTTTACCACAATATTACCTAAGGAAGTGTTTAATATTTATTACATACTTATTCGGCTAGTATTTAATTTCTTGTATTTTTATTAATCGCGCCGTGCACTCCGCGCCTTTCACCAGGCGACGATAGCCATCGAAGCTGCAACAGACTTTCCTTTGAATCGCCAGTATGAATAAGGGACATAATAATATTGACTGTTCTCGAGCGAATTGCGATGCACTTCTCTTAAATGAAGATGCTATTAAGTGTTCGCGTTGCTCCAATTATTACCACTTCTTTTGCGTCGGGATGAAGGAAGCCACTTTTAACAAAACGAAGAATGACATTAAAACCAAAGATAGTTGGATGTGTTCTTCGTGTCGCGGGACTAGATCCGCGTCGTCATCATCCTCCGAGCGAGTCAGGGACGTCGCTTGCAATTCACCGAGGACTACAAGCAATGAAACTCTTCTTTTGGAATTACGAGCCATCCGGGAGGAAATGAAGGAGCTTCGCGGTTTACGAGAAGACTTTCACGATCTCAAAGCTATCAGCAATGACATCCGTGAAATGAAAACCAAAGTGACCGCTCTTGAACCGACTCTGGATTTTTTCGCGAAGAAATTTGAAGAATTCGAGAAGAAAATGAGTATCTACGACCAGAAAATCAACAAAGTCGATATTTTAGAACAAGAGGTCACTTCTCTACGACGTCTTGTCGACTCATTACATACACAACACGAAGAACGCGAACAATGGGGACGACTACTAAATGTTGAAATTATAGGTATTCCTGAACAAAACAAAGAAGCCCTTGCCGAGACGGTTATAAAATTGTCCAACTTGGTTAACGTTCAGATGAATCGATCAGACATCGAGTTTGCCACCCGCGTTGCCCAGCGAACTCCTTTGCCCGGACGTCCGAAAACTATTATCGCGAAGTTGAACCGCCGAAACCTAAAAGATGAACTGATAGCTGCTGTTAAGAAACGACGAGGGATTACGACTGCCGATTTGGGGATCCCCGGTCCAGCGAAGCAAGTATTCGTCAACGAACACCTTACTCCCTTTCGGAAAGAACTGTATCACAAAGTCAGACAGTTTTCCAAAGACAAGCGGTTTCAATACGTTTGGATTAAACACTGCAAGATTTATCTGCGAAAAAACGACACATCTCCTGCAATACATATTTCGAGCACACACGATCTGCAAAATATCACCTCTGCCGTTCGTCCACATCTATCGCCTGTCGTCACAGTATAAAAACACCTCATTCGTGAAGCCACTGCCATATTATTATGTTATATATTTACCTATTACTATCATTATTTTTTTTATTATTAATAGCATACTAACAACTTATATAAAATGTATTAATATTAAATTCCTATTTAATATATATATATTTATTTATTATATTTCCAGTTGCTTGCCCTTGGTCTATTTGACTCGCGATGCGACATATCACAGAGCAGTTGCTCCGTGCGACATATCTACTGATACATACGAACCTACCCATACATTCACGCGTAATACTGGTTTTCAAACAATGTTCCGTTGTACGTTTAATTATCGCAATATTATGGTCGCTATCGATTCACTGGCTATAATTTAAACGTATTTTATCAAAATACCAGAGGTTTGCGTACGAAAACTGCTCAGTTTCTTCAGAATATACTATTACAGAATAACGACTTAATTATGATTACAGAGAGTTGGTTATCGAGTGGATTTGGTGATGCTGAAATAATAGATGCGAGGTACGATGTCTTCCGCCAGGATCGTGAATACTGCCTTACCGGGCAGATTCGCGGCGGCGGGACATTGATTGCCGTTAAGCGCGAACTGCGAGCCAGGTACAACCCCGACTGGGGCAGCGATTGCTCGGCCGAATGCGTCTGGGTTACTGTTCCCGCCTCTTCATTACATGCTCAGGTCGACCTTCATTTATGCTGCGTTTATATTCCAGGATCAGGCTCCATTCACTATAATATGCTTGACGGTTTCATGAACAGTCTCGTCTCAATCCGTAACAGATTGTCAGACGACATTTTCTTAATTTTTGGCGACTATAATTTACCTGATATTGAATGGATTCCCAGTCAACAGCTAACGTCCTTTGTTCACTCTGGTACACTTAATTCAGCAGGATCTATGTTTGTAGACAAATCATCTCTTTGCGGTTTAAAGCAATACAACAGTATCACCAACAGAAATGGCCGCATACTAGATCTCATCTTAAGTACGGAATCGGTAAACGTTGTTAGATCTGAACATCCCCTTGTAAAGGAGGATGCTCATCATCCTTCTTTAGAAATAATATTTCGCTGTCGTAAGCCTCAGACTCTCCGGGATGCTCTTTGCCCAAAATTTCTTTACCACAAAGGGGATTATTCAAACATCACTGCAAGCCTTGCGACCGTCGATTGGGAGACTTTGCTCAATAACTGTTCTTTAGAGGATGCATTAGATAATTTCTACCAGGTTATTAACGTTGCCATTGAACAATTCGTCCCTCTTCGCAAACCTTCCAGAAATAGCCATCCGCTCTGGTTTTCTTTACCTTTAATAAAAATAATGAAGGAAAAGTCTAAATACCATAAGAAATGGAAAAAATTCCATAATTCTTCCGACTATGACACTTTTTGTATGTTACGCGCTCGACAAAGACGCGTCCAAGCAGAATGTTTTAAGAACTTTATAAATCAATGCCAATGTGATATAACCCGTTCCCCGGAAAAGTTCTGGCTGTATGTGAAGAAACTTCAGAAGAATGATAGAATTCCGCAACATATGACCTATGACAGCCACTCAATTAGCGGTGGCTCACAAATATCCGAAGCGTTCTCTCAGTATTTTGAATCCGTGTTTGCGGATATCCCAACTTCCGCATCTTCATCACATTTTATGGCGTCCAGCAATATTTCCCCAATAGCGACTATTAGCAGCATCGATACAAATAAGGCATTGATTTATAAGTACCTTAAAGCAGTTGACAAGAAGAAAAGTGCAGGCAGCGACTCGATTCCTCCCTGCTTTATTGCTAACTGTGCTACACAACTCGCAAAACCTGTCAGCATGTTATTCACAAGATCTGTCGACGAAGGACAATTTCCCGGTAAATGGAAGGAAGCCCATATCATACCAATTCATAAGGGTGGATGCAAATCGAAAGTCGAACATTACCGACCAATCTCCATCTTACCTACTCTAAGCAAGGTTTTCGAAAAGGTCGTCTTCGACCAAGTTTATCCTGTTATTTCCTCGTCTCTTTCCCAACAGCAACATGGGTTTATACAGCGACGCTCTGTTTTGACCAATCTGTGTGAATTCACAGACTATGTATCTTGCCAAATGGATAATCGCTCTCAGGTCGATGTTATATATACCGATTTTAGCAAGGCATTCGATCGAGTTGATCATGCGATTCTAATCTGCAAACTCGGCAATATCGGTATACATGGTGACTTACTGCGTTGGTTTACTTCGTATGTCAGCAATCGTCATCAAGCTGTTGTCATCGGGGGGCATAAATCGAATTTTATATCGGTCCCATCTGGGGTACCGCAGGGGTCTCATTTAGGACCATTGCTCTTCAATATCTTCATCAACGACGTAGGCAATTGTTTCTCCAATAGTTTTCACATCTCCTATGCTGACGACTTAAAAATTTACCAGTCTGTAAACAGCATCGAGGATAGCGTCTCCATCCAAAGAGACCTCGACCGGTTCTACGACTATTGTGTTAGGAATAAGTTAACATTAAATATTTCAAAATGTCAAAAAATCACTTTCACAAGGAAACACAATAAAATAAATTTCATTTATAAACTTAATCATATTCCCCTAAGTGAAAAGAGTGAGGTGCGCGATCTGGGTTTAGTATTAGATAATAAACTGCTGTTTGATAAACACATTGACTATGCTACCGGAAAAGCTCATAAAATGTTAGGATTCATCCAGCGAGTGTGTAAACCGTTTAGCGATGTAAGAACTCTTAAGATTTTATACTTCTCCTATGTACGCAGCATTCTCGAATACGGATCTATCATTTGGTCGCCTCAATATACAGTCTATAAAAATAGAGTTGAGAGACTCCAGAAGTACTTCATGAGACATCTTGATTTTAAATCGTTTCAAACCTCCGAAAGTTACTCAGAGAGACTTAACCGTCATAACATGGACTCACTCGAGGATAGACGCCTCCAATATGATATACGTTTTCTGTACAATATTATTAATAATAAAATAGACAGTCCCTATTCTGTTGGCAGAATCTCCTACCGAATCCCAAACAATAAGACCAGGGCTCGCGATTTATTTTATCTACCGAGAGTCAATACCAATTATGGTCAAAATATTTATTTTCATAGAGCACCTCGATCATATAACCTCAACTTTCAATGTTTGGATATTTTTAATTTATCTTCAAATACTTGCTTCGAAGAAATTAGAAATACGATAAACAGCCTTCGGGTTTGATTGGTATTTCTTCGTCCGTTGGGTACTTAGGCTGTGGCAATCGCCACTACACTATAACAATGCTTTCTAGTCAGTATAATATTTTCTATGTGTATGTATATGTATATGTATATATGTATGTATGTATATATATATAACTATATTTTTATATATATATATATATATATATATATATATATATATATATATATATATATATATATATATATATATATATATATATATATATATATATATATATATATATATATATATATATATATATATATATATATATATATATATATATATATATATATATATATATATATATATATATATATATATATATATATATATATATATATATATATATATATATATATATATATATATATATATATATATATATATATATATATAACTTATATATTTATATTAACTATATTTTTACATTTTATTATTACCGTATCGTATTATTTATATTAATTCATTGTTTGTGCACGTGTATGTATGTATATATGTATGTACGTTATATATCATCATATATCATACATCTATATAACTCATAATATGGCTTCCCTATCCCTTTCCCCTTAATTAAACCTGCATTTGTTTTATTGCTCATTGCGCTGTAACAATAGATTTAATTTAATTGTGAAAACTTTTAATTGGCCTTAGATGTATATATTATGTGTTAGTATTAAGTATAAAACGCTGTAAGTTTTCTGAAAAATAAAAAATTAAAAAAATAAAATAATAGGTAGTTTTTAATGTTTTGGGATCTAGAATATTCCTTAAATCTTTAAATATATATGCCAAACGCCCGATCCTTGGTGACAATAAGTCTAAATGATCAGCCCATCTCAGTTTATTATTTAGAACTATGCCCAAGTATTTTAGAGACAGCACTTTTTGTAATGGCTCACAATTGCATTGAGAGCGGTTTATGCATTGATGGATAGTTGTAGAGTTTGTATCTGATGGTTGTCCTCTCTTGTCTATGCTGAAGCTGAAAGTTTAATTTACTTAGTTTTTTCGACATTAAGTGTGAGTAGAGAGTCATTTCACCATTCTTTGACAATGTGCATTTCGTTATTAGCCTTTGTGAAAACATGGTGCCAGCTACTGACGTTAAAAATTATTACCGTATCATCTGCAAAATATATAGCTTTTATAAATTTGTCTCTATAATCAACTTCGCAACCTCATTTTGGAATATGTTAGGTTTGTCAATTTGTCCTAAACAGTTTGTTTGAAAAGCTTTATTGCACACACATATATAAAATCGAAGACTATCGCGGTTGTTTGACATTATAAATAGGATAGAAAACGAATTTACCGCGTGAAATTTGTAGGACCCGACGTTTCGGTGACGTTGCAGCCGCCGTTGTCTAGGGTAGACTGAAGAGCTGTCAGTCCGTTGTTTTGCGGGTAGGCCGCAAACCGCTGCCGCCACTGCGTAGGTTATAACGGGCGTGGGGGGCCGGGCTCGGAGCGCGGGAATTTTTAAAATCGGCGATCTGCGAACATATATTGGATAGCGGAAGTAACCACTCACGTAATTCCTCACGTACATACAACCTTTGCCCAAAGACAGTTGTATTTCATCGCCCCAAAATTTTTTAATTCTTTAGAAGAGTCAGTAAAAAATGTTTAAAATATACACCAATTTAAGATAAAAGTAAAAAAATGGCTCCTTTACGAAGTAGGTCGTACAAAGACTAAAAATGAATTGCTCCATACAATAATTTAAAATATGTGTGTGTGTGTATTATTATATATGTATGTATATATGTTTGTATGTGTATATGTGTATATATGTATGTTACTAACCCTTTATCATATATATTTGTATTAATATGTTTACTATTTTATGCCATTTTATTTTTTTATTTTCTTTTCTTCAGTTATTTTCTTATATTTTATTTCTTTATTCATTATCTTAGTGTTAGTATTGAAAGTAGTCTATTAGTCAGTACTACTCAAACGTCAGTACTACTCAAAAAACAAAGGCTATATATTTCGTATGCCCAGATACAGGCTGTTCGGTCTAGTTGGGCATTCGTCTAGAATGATCGTATGGGATGTATTCATTTTCTTATTATTTATATAAATAATTACAAATCATATCTGTACAATCTCACTGTTAACTCTATACCAAGTTGTAACAAATAAATAAATAAATAAATAAATAACATAAGGGTACAATGTGGTGGGCCTATTGCCAAGTGGCAATATCTTAAGGCCATACCGCCAGGGTTATTGTGACTAAAGGTTTATGTGGGCAAATTGATTCACAAGTAATAAATGAATACACTTACATAATAGTCATCATAGGATAAAATATAAAACAGTGATTAGTAACGTATGCCAACTCGTTATTGAAGGGAGGAGTGGAGTATAAGGACAAGCAAAGGAGACGGGAGGGGAAGGGGGTATTTATGAGTTGAGTAAATGTCTCTAACGATTTTTTAAGTTACAGTCCGGCAGCAACTGGAAAATTTTTAGGCGTTGATACTTATCACTGTCTCGATACCTTTTTGTGTGCGTAAAATTGTCTGGTGCATACGATTTTAATGCGGTGCATACGATGTTGCAGATGATACACTCTTGGTCCCTGTGGGTTTATTGCCCTCATCTTTAGGCTTCGAGGAAAATTGTGATTTTAAATCTCGTATTTCACACGTCAACTCCTTTATTTGGAGACCTTGCGCGAGAATAAAGTACATACGATTTTAAAACTTATCGATTTTAAAACATCCTAAATTCAGAAGAGCGAAATTCTAATGAGCGTTAACGAAGGTATATAGGACACATGAATGCCACTGAAAACGGTCAGGAAAAAATCAACAGAGAAATAATATTATTAGAGATTCCACCACAAAGCATACGAATGCTATATTAAACGAATCGTTACACGAGGAAGAGGTTAATTTCATCGAAGAATCAAAGAGAACGCTTGAAATCCTATGTTATAAATATACTTTCTTATTTAATCTTAATCAAATCAAATCACATTTATTGTCTTCAAAAACTTTTACATATAGTTGTTTACACACAATACTTTATATAGCCGCTTAATGTTAATATAACTTGAAAATGGATACTAAATATTTCATAGGAGACTCACCACACAATTGATAATAGGTGAATTAGATACTTAAAACTACAGTTTGAGTTGTCATGAAATATATTATTAAATGGTCCTACTAATTAGAAATACAATTGATTCGGAGACAATTAGAAAAAATAATACTTTCGAGTCGATTAAAAGTGAGGTACATAGATGTTTGTAAATTATCGTACGGAGTTCAAAATATTTTTTTAATCATATTCTTGGATAGATTCGACGCCGACGGGCGCGAACCAACGGTCACCATTAAATTTGCCATAATACTAGGCATACACATTGCACGATATTTCGACCGTTTTACAACGGTCCTGTGAAATATCTATTTACGAAATACTCGATATCTACATTAATTGTAACAAAGATGTCCAGCGAGTACATAGCCTGTGACAGTTTCTTACTTAAAAAGTATACTGTAACATGCATGGCTTGCGAGAAGGGTTACTACCACACATGTGTTGGAATGACCGAAGATAAGTTAAAAAAAACAATCAAGCATGGAAATGTTTTAAAGGGAAAAAGTCTGCTGGCGAAGATGGCTTTTCTAGTCCCTCGATGTATGACATCAGAGAGGAGATCTGTGTAGAATTCCAAAAATCTCAAGGACCTAATGAAAAAGCCGGATGCCCTCGTCATTACAGTTAACAAGGTTAACAACGACAATGAAGAAATAATGAAAAGTATAAAACATCTTAACGACAATTACGAGGATATTAAGGCAAAACTCAAAAATATGGAATCGTAACCACCCAGAATTAATTACTGGAAAAATTAAATGTTGAACTGCTTAGCAAAGTGGAATATTTAGAACACATGATGGACTCCAGACACCAAATAATGATCATTCATTATTTGGTACTCATAATCGTTCAAATAAACTGGAAATAAATGGGATACCCGCCTTAAATCAACAAAACCATCACCTAGTCTTTACCCAAATTGCGTCAAAAATTGGGCTGAAATTACAAAAGATAATACAATCTCTACATTCCTACTGGCGCGCAGATCCCCAGACAACAGTGACGGTGACACTGCGTCCGCTGCCGGCGGCGGCGGCGCGCGCGCGCTGCGAACGAGTGCAAAGCAGTCGGGAGAAACATTGGTTGTCTCATTTAAATCTAGTCAAGTACGCGATGATTATTTGCAGGCCAACAAAAAATACAACAAGGGTAAACGTACTCAAGAACAAAAATACTTCTGATGTTGGCATGTCAGTGAATCAACCCCGCAAGAAGTACTCAATCCGTTTTTACGCTATCTCTACCTACAAGCGAGGAAAATAGGGAAAAGCAGAAACTACATGTACCTACGTCTGGCTAAAAAATAGCATCACACGAGTCAAAAAATACGAAAATAGCCGTCCCAATACCATCAAATATTTAAGCTCTCTAGAAAACATTTTGGGAAGGTTGTGTGCTCGTATCAATTTTAGAAACTCGAAAACTGCCACTAATAATTTCTTATTTTTATTATGAAATTCCACACTAAACTATTTTTTTTTATCCCATGATGATTCGTTTTTATCTGTACGATTTTTATTATTTTTAATTTACGATTTGTATTATTTTAATATTAGGATACATTTTTATTTTATTTTAATGATCATTACAATTTTACTTTCTACTATATTATTTTACTCTAGGTACTATGTTACCATTTTAAACTTATTTTTTGCCGATTATTTCCTTACAATTCACTATTACATTGTACTCCGCTTATTTGCTTCTGTAAAATTGAATAAGATTTCTCATATTCCAATTTTTATTATTCTTATATGATGGTATTACTTTTAAATATTTTTGAAGACTATCTTAATTTATATATATTTTACTATTTCACGCGGTAAATTCGTTTTCTATCCTATTTTTAAATGATATTACTTTTAAATAGTATACGTTTAGAAAATAAATGGGTATATAACTTAATAAATAGTCAAAATTATTAGATTCAGTATTCAGGATTCAGTATTCAATTTATTTATTCAGAATATACAATAAAATCATGAATTATGAATTATAGCTAATTACCGCATATTAGAATTCGTCAGTTTATATGTAGATACAAAATTATTAAAGAATAAGTATTCATTCGACAATAGCGTTGACTAAAGTCAGCTTTACACGGCAGATAAATAAAATAAATTAAAAAAATAGAGCTGAATCCATGTACATGCGTACATATAAAATAGACAATTATTATAAGAATATTAATAGTCATCAAGCAGTTTATACAAAAAATAATCACACAATAGGAAGTATCAATACAAAATTGGAAAAAACAACGTATGTATATGATCAGGTATGTTACATTACACATTGTAATCTACATATTAAATATTAAATTCATAATATTATTATTAAACAATAAGAACTAAAATGAGGTACCTGAAAGTTACATATTAATGTTATTCCCATTTGAAAGAATTGGCATGCTCAAAAAAATCACCCAGCTTATAGAAAGCATGTGTGGATTGCAGCTTTTGTTTAATAAATCTTTTAAACGCCTTTGTTTCCATCTTTCTTGTGGAGAGTGGTAGCTGGTTAAAGAGCTTATAGCTCAAATATCCAAAGGACTTTTGTGTCTGCTCAAGGCGTACTTTAGGCAGGATAACGTCATCACGTCTGCGTGTATTGTGTGAGTGAATATTCCCGTTTACCTCTTGTTCGTTAATATTTGAGAGTCATTCCATGTCAACTCAACCGGTAGTTGGAATGAGGGGTCTCGGAATTCGGCCAAATTTGGTCAAAACATTTCAAATAGTGACCCTAGCAATTCCCTAAAAGGGTTTTGTTTTATTATTATTATTAAAAAATTTACGACATTTTGAAATTTTCAGGGTTTTGAAAACAGAGTATTACTAAAATGGCCATAAAATCTACAGTATTTGAGCTACATACAACTTATACATGTCAAAATGTTCATAAAAAAGTGGTGCTCAGCCAAATTTGTTCGAAATTTGAAAAATTGTTCAAAGTTCAATTTTTGGAGTAGCACCCAGAAAATAGTTCTTGACTTCGAACTAATTCTCCCAGGCCAGTTTCGGTAGCAGCAATTGCAAAATAATCATTTATCAGGATGTTGTTACTAAATTCAATAATTTTTTAATTTAAACCTCTAACATTCTGATAATAAATATCCGACAAAAATATTGTCCCGTTACCCTGCAGTCACGCAGTAGAAGCTGGTTGAGGATCACGTTTAATAAAATAATATGGTTTAATCTTTGCACCGATTGGCCACAAACTCCCATTCAAAAATCTACCAAATACACTTTCAGGTACTCCAACTTTGAAAGAGGCGTACGGGCCCTTAGCAGTTAGTTGACCACCTCTATTTTAATACTCTCCTTTTCCGTTAAATATGCCTCTAACCTTTCGGCGGTTACGTTTAAGCCGAAAGAAAAAGCATGAATGAATTTCATCGGCTCGACAGTCTCTATCGAATTGTCTATGGCAGAGCCCTGAATGAATTTCCTCTTTGGGCGATTTAGTGTCTTTTTCCTGTCAGCCGTTTCTTCTTTCATCTTCCTAGAATCGGCTCTACGACTTTTGCGATAGCGTACCAATTGCCAATCATTTTCGTCCGCTGCGCTTGCGCCTTCGTAAGTTACCTCTGGCTGCTCTCCAGATGACATGCTCGCCGTCTCGATTTTATCACCCCGCCAGGAGGTGATAAAATTCTTCTCGTCCGCTATTGTTTCCTCGCGGCCTAGTATTCACCCATTCCGGGTTCGCTCGAAATGTTGCAGATGATGCACTCTTGGTCCCTGTGGGTTTATTGCCCTCATCTTTAGGCTTCGAGGAAAATTGTGATTTTAAATCTCGTATTTCACACGTCAACTCCTTTATTTGGAGACCTTGCGCGAGAATGACGCACTTAAGCTCCTTCACTAATAAAAGTACCGCTTCCATTGTGCTCACTGGGGTCTTTTCGATCGGTTTACGAAAGCGTGCCACCTCGACGGCAAAATGCAACAAAAAAATAATAAGTCTGGTAGACATAATAAGACAAAATAATAAGACTGTACGCGTCCTGTCTCGACCACGATGAAAAAGCAACTCATCACATAAAAAGCATCACATAAAAGCAACACATAAAAGCATCACATAAAAGCATCACATAAAAAGCAACTCATCACACGTGATGAGTTGCTCAATCGGTAACGGCGGGCGGACGCACCGGTCGATGTACTATTCATAGTGCGCGGTCGGCAGGGTAAACTCACAGGAATTCTCTGCCCAATTTCTCCTGACTGGTTGTACCGTAGCAGAACCAGAATACCCTACCCAGCAAGCATTCGTAATTGCTTCGTAAAGCATTCGTAATCTGGTATTTTTTTTGGAAAGGGATGATGATAATCACTACATAGTATAAAACAAAGTCGCTTTCTCTGTCCCTATGTCCCTTTGTATGCTTAAATCTTTGAAACTACGCAACGGATTTTGATGCGGTTTTTTTTAATAGATAGAGTGATTCAAGAGGAAGGTTTATATGTATAATAACATCCATTAAATAGTGGAGAAGTACTGCAATTTTTGAGGTTTCTAATATGATGTCGTAAATAATTACATTTTTTCCGCTTACATTGCAAACGCAGGCTGAACCCTACGAGTTTTATCAAAATAATGTACTAAGTATTGTACACATTGAAAAGGTCTACAGAAAAGTACGTGATGGTATATGTCTATCTCTTATGGATAACCCACAATAACTTTTTTTTGTCATTTACTTTTTACGACAAATAATGGCTAATTTTCGAAGCGATTTTAACCAATACAGCATTAATCCTTAACCAATTAAATACCTTGAATACATTGTTCATTTAATATAGATCTATATGGCCCTTTACACCGTATGATTTAAGTGAATATTTTCGAAGATATTACAGATTTAAAAATTGCGGGACGTAGCGTTTGCGGCGGTACCGGCCGGCCGCCCGGTGCGGCAAGAGCGTGCCTATAAATAGCGCGTCTGAGGCCGCGGTTTTCCCCCTTTCAGTGCCCGGCGTCCGTTCTGAACGGTCGCCTGCTCCGCTCCGCCGCCCGCGCTGAATATTGCCGCCGCGAGTCGACCGTCGAGCGCCGTCTCCGGTCCTCGCCGTGAAGTTCGTGCCGTCGAGTCCGCTCCGGCCCGAATATGAGCTCCGCCGCCGAAGCAGCCGCTTCGCACAGCACCGCTGTTACCAGGGGCAAGGATATGCCCTTAATCCCGCCTGTGACGCCGAGGAAACGCGTGAGAAATCCCGATTCCCCTGATGCCGAGCCACAGAGAGACCCGCAACGCCGTCGGGCTGACTCCTTCTACGACAGCGACCTCTTCAACACCCCGGTGCCTTCGGATGACGAAGATGCACCGACCTACGCCAAAGCGGCCAGGAGGAGCCCGACTCCGAGCGTCAACGGAGCCGCGCCTGTGCCACTGCCGCGCTCGACGATGAGTTCCGCGCCGCAACACCTGAACTCGGAGCCGCGTCCCCAGCCAATCGTCGTGGATAAAGGATGATTCATGCTACACCGGGCCGGGGCCGAGCCGGGCCCCGGCCGAGTCATTTCCAACGTGCTCCGGCCGGGCCAGTCATTCATGCTACACCGGGCGTGACCGGGCTGTTTCCGAGTTTATGTATCCCACGGCCGTGTCCGCGATAACTAGTAGAATAGAATAGAATAACTTTATTGTGCTATAAAAACATAACTTAATGAATATTACGCTGGTTTTATAAAAAAGACAATGTATGCACAAATGGCGGACTTATCTAACTATTGTTGCGTCCATCTATTTTGGCGATAAAAATATTTTTTAATTTCTATTTTCGCTTGATTGATAAGTGTGTTATTAATGCAATTTTCACAACCTGAGTTGGCAGCTATTGCAATTGCCTTTGAAGACGAAGTATTGGAAACACGAACTGAATCTAATAAAAGAAGATGGAGTGTACATCCAGCCTGGAGAAAACGACAATCGGAGGGAGAATTCGCCATGCTCTACAAGGAATTAATAGATGATGAGAGCAAATTTTACGGTTATTTTAGGATGTCTAAAGAATGCTTTAGCATATTTCTTGGAAAAATAAAACGTGATTTAACCAAACAAAATTCAAGATTTCTGAAGCATATCTCTGCCATTGAACGATTAGCAGACCGGAGCCGGGAAAACAATATCCATCGCCATTTCGACGCCGTGCTCCGGACGTGGCACGACCGGTCACGGCCGGAGCCCGGCCAAGCATGAATTGCTTCATACAAAAGTATACTATAGATATCTGACCGTGTCCCGGCCGGGGCCCGGCCCGGCCCCGGCCCGGTGTAGCATGAATCATCCTTAAGCTGGATAGGTGGCCTGACCACCTGCAGGCTATCCGGGCCAGGCTGGGCCGCGCTCCTATCGTGTCGCCGATTGGAGGAGGGGGCGGACTTCGCTTTCGTCCGGCCGACTCCGCCGAATACCGAGTCATTCAGGACTATTTACATAGCCTGGGCGGCTCGGTAGCATGGCACACATATACGACGCCCACCAGCAAGGATGCGAAAATTGCCATCCGCGGCCTGCCTTCCAATACCACACAGGAGGAGGCCATCTCCGGGCTGGCTGACCACGGCATCGAGGCCAGCTACGTCAGAATGATACACGGCGGGCGGCGAGCACTATTCTACGCCGTCATCCGCAAGAACGAGCGCTGGCGGGAGGTGTTCTCCATCGCGGAGATTCACTTCCTGCAGGTTACCGTGGAGGCCTGGAGGGGCAGAAATGGCCCCAAGCAGTGCCACCGGTGCCAGCGCTTCCGCCACAGCAGCCACAACTGCCACCGACGACAAGTGTGCGTGTGCTGTGGCAAAGAACACGCAGCCAAAGATTGCCCGAGGCCGAAAACCGCCCGGGCGACCTGCGGAAACTGCGGAGAGGACCATCCTGCGAACAACAGGAGATGCCGCAGCTTCCTGGCGGAAATCCGCCAAACTTCGCGGAAGCAGCAGGGCGTCCCGCACGCAGTGGTCGTCGCCGCCCCGCCGCGAGCTACTACGACTCAGTCTACAGAAGGCAAACTCCAGCCCGTTGTCTCCCCGCAACGCAACGCGCCCCTGTCCTGGAGACAGAAGCCAGCGCCGCCGGCCGCTCCGCAGCAACCAGCTGAGGAGAAAAAGTCAAAACGGCGGCGTCGGTCGAAGCCACTGCAGCAGCAGCCATCCAGGCCCCATCCAACGCAGGAGGAGAAGATGGAGGTCGAAGCGACCGCCCCACCCTCTTGCTCCCAGCCAGTGAGAGCAGCCACAGAGTCCGCCTCCACTCAAACGGACGAAGAGTGGCCGACCACACCGCCCCCACAACCCCAGCCGGAAGAGCCGATGTACCTAGATGAAAAGCGTTTTCTCGACGAAGACGAGCAGGTAACAATCACGGCGTCCCAGTTGCTGGACCTGATTTACGAGTGCCAAATCGGCACGAAAGAGGAAAATATTATGCTCATTAATATTTTCCTCAAAACGGACCTACCACGACGTGCCTCGAAGAAAGGAGCGTAACATTGTTCTACACTAAGAATCCTGCCTCAGGGTGAACAGCCCTGAGACGCCATATGCTCGAAAGCCGGGTCAATGGACCCGGCTCACACAAAGCCCCACCCAACAGTACGAGAAGTGGAAGAAGTCACAGGCCTATATACAGGGCCTGTCGACCGATATTCGACAGCGGTTTTCCCTATAGCACTTTGAATTTAGCAGCGATCGGACGCGTTTATTATATCGGAGCTCTCCAGCGAGGAAAATAGCAATACTTAGGTAATATAAACGTGCTTTTCAGCGCGACAACGTATCAGTAATTATAAGTAAGTTACGATAAATAATTGTATGATAGTAGTTTTAAAATATAAATTATATTCTATTCTAAGGTTAATTTTTAAATCGCAGTTATAGCAATTATCAGTACCTACATAAGGTGAGATAAGATTAGATTAAATAAAACCATAATTTATGGATTGCAATTTTCTATTAAGATCTTGATTAAAATTTACAGTTAGATCAATTTAATATTAGGGAAATTATTTTCAAAAATCGTGATTTAAGGTGAGATATGTAAGTTCAGTAAAAGTACTTAATAGAATAGGTATCTTTTGTTGTTGATGATTGTTGATTATCTTTTGTTTTTAGTCGCACGAATAGCAAATTATTTTTTATAATTAAAATCGTTGTTTAAGTTGAGGTATTTCAGTAAAAAAAAAAAGAACTGAATAGAATAGGTATCTTTTGTTTTTTATGATTGTTGATTATCTTTTGTTTCTAAATGGTAAGAATTTAGATATTTTTTACTGCGGCACATACTAATAATATGGCAATTTGTGCATAGGTAATCATACATATAGAACTGAGTAAATTTTGTACAGAAATTATAAAGTCATGTCTGGAAGACGTCGTCGTTCGAACATAGGTCGTAGTACAGTGAATGCCAGAAGAGTACGTTCAGCAAGAGATGAAGAATCGTCAACGGAACGTGAGGCTCGCCTCAGTCAGGCTCGGGATAGATATAGAGCTGAGAGAGAGAGAGAATCTTCAGTAGAGCGTGAGATTCGCCGCAGCCGGGATCGAGATAGGCATACGGTTCAGAGGGACAGAGAATCGTCAGTAGAGCGTGAGGCTCGCCTCAGTCAGCTTCGGGATAGATATAGAGCTGAGAGAGAGAGAGAATCTTCAGTAGAGCGTGAGGTTCACCGCAGCCGAGATAGGGAAAGACATCGAATACAGAGAGCCAGAGAATCATCAGCACGAGTTACTAATTCATGGGTGAATAAAGAAAATTCTGCCATAAATTACGATCCTTCGATTTCTTACAAGGACGATCGTATAGTATCAATAGGTACTATGTCAGTAGTGTGTGAACATTGCTTGGCATTGAAATTCAAGGACGAATCGAAAGGCATGTGTTGCTTACAAGGAAAAGTCAAATTAGAAGAAGTTCTCCCTCCACCTGAACCACTTCACTCTCTTCTTACGGGTGATCATCAGAAATCCAAGCAATTCATGCGCAATATACGCCGTTATAATAACGCATTTCAAATGACCTCTTTTAAGAGTAAGCAAGTCGTTGAGCGTGGGTTCATGCCTACATTTAAAATTCAAGGGCAAGTGTACCACTTAGCTGGGAGCTTGCTACCACTTCGACCCGATGATCACAAATTTCTGCAAATATATGTTATTGCAGATCCAGATACACAAGCATCTACGCGGTGTACAAGTGTTGCACAGCCGATTGATAGAGATTTGATTAGATCTCTCCAAGATATGTTACATTCTCATAATTGCTACATACAGTCTTTCAAAACTGCGATTGAGAGTGTTCCAGCAGATACTCCTGACTTTAATGTCGTAATCCATGCAAATAAAGTTCCTGTTGGAGAACACAGAGGACGATACAATGCGCCTTCCACGAGTGAAGTAGCAGTGGTGATAGCTGGACAGCAATTTGACAAAAGAGATATTGTATTGCATAGTCGTGATGATAATTTGCAAAAAATTTCAGAGTTACACAGATCTTATGACAGCTTACAATATCCTTTGATGCTATGTCGTGGAGAAAATGGTTATGCCATTAATATTTCTCAAGTTGACCCAATCGGTGGTACACCTCTGCGTAAAACAGTGTCATGTATGAACTACTATTGCTACCGTATAATGACAAGACGTACCAATTTCAATACTTTGCTTAGATATGGAATGTTAACAAACCAATACTTGGTAGATCAATATGCGAAAATTGAATCTGAGAGATTGGCCTACATCCGTAATAATCAAACTAAATTGAGAGCTGAAAATTACGTTCATCTTCAGGATGCTTTACAGGCGAATGAACACCGCAACGGCATTGGGCAGTTGGTTATACTACCTTCATCATTCACAGGTGGACCTCGATATTTACACGAAAAATCGCAAGACGCCATGACTTACGTAAGAAATTACGGCAAACCTGATTTATTTATAACTGCAACATGTAACCCAAATTGGCCGGAAATCAAAGAAAATATTAACACCAATTTAACTCCACAAGACAGATACGATATAGTTTAACAGAGTCTTCCATTTAAAAGTACAGAAACTCCTGCACCTCATTAACAAGCCTCATATATTCGGTCCGCCGCGCTGTCATATGTACACAATAGAATGGCAGAAACGTGGCTTGCCACATGTACACCTGTTGGTGTGGTTAGTGAACAAAATTAGACCAAACCAAATTGACAGGGTTATTTCAGCTGAATTACCGGATAAAGATGAAGATCCTATCCTGTACGAAATCGTAAAGAAACATATGGTACACGGCCCTTGCGGGACTTTAAACCCGAATTCTCCATGTATGCGAGATTCTAAATGCAGCAAAAAATTTCCGAAGTCGTTCCAAACTCAAACAATTACTAGCGATGACGGATATCCCAAATATCGTCGACGATCGCCAGAACAGGGTGGGCAAAATGCTACCGTCCGAAACCATGATATTGATAACCGATGGATCGTTCCCTATAATCCGCTCCTTTTGAAAATTTTTGATGCCCACATCAACGTAGAGTTGTGCAATTCAATAAAGTCAATTCAATATGTTACTAAGTACATTAATAAAGGCAGTGATCAAGCCACTTTCAGCATACAATCACCAAATGAAGTGGAAAAATATCAGTCTGGACGTTACATCTGCAGCTCTGAAGCTGTATGGAGGATTTTATCATTCGAAGTGCACGACCGGGCTCCCACAATTGTCGACCTTGCAGTTCATTTAGAAAATGGACAAAGAGTATATTTCACAGAGAACAATATACAAGAAGTTGTTAATAACCCGCGGGATACAACATTGACAGCATTCTTCAAGTTATGTGCTCAAGATGATTTCGCGAAAACACTGACGTATGACAGAGTTCCAGGTTACTATACATGGAACCAGAGTTCTAAAACTTTTCAACGGCGAAAACAAGGTACTGCGGTTGATGGTTTCCCCGGAGTAAAAAAAACGGATGCTCTTGGCAGAGTCTACGTGGTTCATCCCAACAACAGCGAATGCTTTTATCTGAGAATGTTATTGCATATTGTAAAAGGCCCGACATCCTTTGCACACCTAAGAACTGTACAAGGTGTTGTTTACAATACTTATCAAGCAGCATGCAAAGCTATGGGGCTCTTGGAAGACGATTCTCACTGGGAAAACACATTATCAGAAGCAGCTGTTTGTATAAAATCGAAGACTATCGCGGTTGTTTGACATTATAAATAGGATAGAAAACGAATTTACCGCGTGAAATTTGTAGGACCCGACGTTTCGGTGACGTTGCAGCCGCCGTTGTCTAGGGTAGACTGAAGATCTGTCAGTCCGTTGTTTTGCGGGTAGGCCGCAAACCGCTGCCGCCACTACGTAGGTTATAACGAGTCCGGCCCCCCACCACAGCTGTTTGTAGTTCAGCTACATCATTAAAATATTTATTTGCCGTTATAGTAGTGTTTTGTCAAGTAACTGATTCTGTTAATCTATGGAATAAATTTCAAGAAAATATGGCCAGTGATATTCTGATTCGGCGACGGCGAGAGTTAAACTCAGATGATGTACAATATGATCAAAACATATTTGACGAAGCATTATTGGAATTGAACAAAGTAGTGCAATTACTTTCGGGTAAATCGATCAAGGATTTTGGGCTACCGATGCCAGCTAATACTACTAACTCAGATTTAATTAACAGTGCCGAATACACAAGAGAAACATCATACGATTAAACGAGACTTTTACAAAATATAGCTCAAGATGAGCCACGATTAAACATCGATCAGAAAAAAGTATTCACTGCATTACTATCAACAATTGATAACAATGAAGGGAAATTGTTTTTCCTTGATGCCCCAGGAGGTACAGGAAAAACATTTTTAATCAATCTGCTTTTAAAAAAAGTGAGATCTATCGGAAAAATTGCGTTAGCTGTTGCGTCATCCGGCATTGCCGCTACGCTTTTGGAAGGAGGCCGAACCGCACACTCCACATTCAAGCTCCCGCTGAAAATCGCCACCGATGATAATAACAGCGTCTGTAGTGTTTCTAAACAGAGCAATACAGGAAAATTGATGCGTGACTGCTCATTAAGTCTGGGACGAAGCTACCATATCAAACAAGACGTCTGTGGAAGAACTGGATAGGACAATGCGCGATTTGCGCAACAAAAATTCACCTATGGGTGGATGTACAATTCTGTTCTCAGGAGATTTCCGTCAAATCCTACCAGTTGTGACTCGAGGAACACGTGCTGACGAAATAAATGCTTGCCTAAAAAGATCCAACCTTTGGCCACATGTCAATAAATTAAAGCTTAAAACTAATATGAGGGTTTCGTCATCTTCACGTGAGAACAGGCTATTTCCAGAGATGCTGCTAAAAGTTGGCAATGGAGAGTTAACACAAAGTGAGGGAAGGATTGACCTAGAAAACCTTTGCGTTTTGATAGACAACATCCAAGAGTTAGTCAACAATGTCTATCCTGACATTGATAACATAAGTTATAAGACAATATCTTGGTTTAAAGAAAGAGCGATTCTGTCACCAACTATCGAACAAGTAGATAAAGTAAATAACTTGATTCTTTCAAAGATTGATGCGCCGACGAAAATATATACTACTCGGTCGATACTGTTCTCGATTTGGAAGAAGCTGTTCATTTTCCTACAGAATTTCTAAACTCTTTGAACCCGTCTGGACTCCCTCCTCACAAAATGGTGTTGAAAGTAGGTTGTCCTGTTATTTTATTAAGAAACCTGAATCCACCTAAACTTTGCAATGGCACGCGTTTGCTGGTAAAATCATTGAAAACTTTCATAATAGAGTGCACAATACTCACAGGATGTGGTACCGGAGAAGATGTATTGAATCCCTCTGATACCATCGGATTTACCTACCCTTCCAATTTAAACGTTTACAGTTTCCGGTAAAGACATCTTTTGCAATGACCATTAATAAATCGCAGGGTCAAACCTTCAATGTTGCAGGCTTAGATTTGAGCGTTGACTGTTTTTCACATGGACAACTGTATGTCGCTCTTTCAAGAGTGACCTCCAGAGAAAACATGTTTGTATTATCTAATGACAAGAAAGCTGTGAACGTTGTTTATAAAGACATTCTGTAATATGTTGTAAAAATAAAATAAATAGGTAAAAATGTAAAAAGTAAATAAGTAAAAATGTAGTGTATGAATTTAGATATTCCAAAGATAGCAGGAAATCTTCATGGTATAGGGAAAGGGGGATTGTTTTACTCCAAATTTAACGCGTGCGGGCCACGGGCAGTAATGAATAAATCAAAACTACTGGATCGATTTTAATCACATAGGCTATATATTTTATACCCGTGCGAAGCCAGAGCGGGCCGCTATGTTTTTATATACAACGTTCACAGTTTTTCTGTACTGTATTTAGTATCAGCATTGCACCCGTGCGAAGCCGGGGCGGGTCGCTAGTGTTTATATAAAGCTGTCTAATATTGAGGACGGATGCTTCATTGTATAGCGATTCCGAAGGGAATCTCATTGGCCGACGACACATAATGTTTAAAATAAGTTTTTGAGCCAAATCAAGTTTTTGATTTACTTCAACTTGGTAGAAATGAGGTGGAAAAGGTAATAAGTCATATTTTAAAGTAAAGGTCTGCATTATTATTATGGACATACATTATTGCAATACATTTTATATTTTTAATATTGTTTATTTATTTGTTTTTTAAACTTCATATTACGACATTTTATATTAATTTTTATTTCCATGGCCATGCTATATCGATATTTTTAAATATAATTATAAGTTTAATTAAAATTCACGTATCTGTTTTATATTTTATCATATTTTGTATGTTTCATTTTAATACTATATGCATATGTATAAATCTTTGCCATACATAGAGTCTTCCTTGGTACGGGCTATGGTCTAGTTAGGCAGATTCTGCAATGAATACAATTGTAAATTTATGTTTTTGAATGAATAAAATTATTATTATTATTATTATATAATTATTTATAAAAATATTTCTATGTTGATACGCTACAATATAAAAACCAGGCAAACTTAGTGAAATTTCTTTATTTTTCTTCCCTTATGCTCAACCATACATATAATATCAATAGTTTTATTAAGTCCTCAAAGTACACAGTTACAGGACAATCAACTTATTTTTTAGACTATTTATATTTTAGTAGAAGATTAAAAGATCTCCGGAATGTAATAAAGTTTTCGCATTGTAATAGTCAGGCTATTTATTTATAGTATCGTTTAGAACGAAAAAAATGCGACTTTTGCTGATTAGTCGGCTGTTAAGGCGACGATGTAGGTAAATTTCGAAAATTACATTTTTTGGCAATTTTTGAACAGTCATACTGAAATAACTGATGATGTTAGCCAACAAAAAAAAATTATCGTAACTCACAGTACCTTTCTTAAGTAGATAGCTATTTCAGATTTTTTTTTAAGTATTGGAAAATTGAGGAAAATAATTAAATCTGGGAGCTATACAGGAAATTTTCATTTTAGAGCATTTTTTGAAACGTGCCTCACACTAAACTGCACGATCAAGAAACTCAAAAAAAATACTACGGCATTTTAACAATAGTTGTAAAGAGGAATGCTTTCGCATAAATTTAAAAAAATAAGTTTTTCTTGTTAAAAAAAATTATATAAAAAGTGTAACTTTCATCCATATTCACTGTTAAATATTACTTATTACTGTGTGTTTTTTTCAAGTTTGTTTTTTTTTACATAAACTATGTACAATAAACTTGTAGTACTGACGATTATTTTTTTCAAATAAAATATCAGTATATTTTAAAAATAATATTTTGCAGAGCCCGTTTATATTATTTTTGTCATACAATGAGATGAGCGCGCTCTTCTCGCGACGACGCGCTGGCATTCAAAATGCCGCAAGCGACATTGGGTCAATATGGTTCTTATGTGGGGATCAATTACTGATTCAAATGGCATAACAGCCAACCTTTTATAATGAAATGTTATTGGCTCTTAGAAACGTGGTTCATTTCGGCTTCGAAGGCCGACATATGCGGTTGCGTTCGCGACGCTCTGTTTCATGACTTATTATTACCAAATTAACATTTCGATGGATCGGAGATGTGAAGTAAAAAAATATCGGTTTTAGATGGCTATTTCACCGTGTAAATGAAAGAGGTTTAAAAACATGATAAATCATATGTTGAAAAATAGAAACAATAATAAGTAAAATAATATTTAATATTTATTTTTTTTTTTTTTTAATTTACAATATTACTTTTTTTTAATAAAAAGTGTTCATTTATTTGATAACAATGTTTCTTTATGTATAAAAACAAAAAAAAAATATACATATCGGTAGGTTTTGAACCTACGACCGGTGTGATCTTATGCGAGTTTAAAACAAGTGCGCCACTTCAGCTTGCTTCCCGCGAGTCAAAATGTGTCATATATAAGGGGACAGTAAATAATGCCAATACATTTGCGTTAGAGCCATATGACAGAGCTATACACCATGTATAAATATAATATACTATTAGGCTACGATTCTGACCGTTCTAATATAGAAAACCGTCAGATAGGCAGAATTGTAATTTAAAAAACAAAACGTAGGTATCTACTTTTTAAAAGCTTTTATTCAACTTGTAATGTCTGTGAAAAAAAAAACTAAAAATGCGAAGAAATATTACATCAGCAGTAGCTTATAATAAATGTCAAAACTTTTCAATTGATGAGAAAATTGATTGCCTGTATAATGACATTTTGAACGCCCCGATAGATGCATTTGGAAACCATGATAAATGTAGAAGTTTTTAAAATTGTTTGTCGGAAAATGAAACACTGGATGCAATGAGTTGTTTGATGGGTGACATTATTTGGGAAAGAATACGTTACATAACTTAAAACGTAGGTAGCAATACATGCAAGAAGCCTAATTCATGATGTAGATAGTAATGTTCTCGAAAGGTTTAACGGCATCATTGCAAAATTTATTGGTGGTAAGAGGACAAATTACATCCAAAAGCAGTCTTACCAAGCGCGATGTAATGCGGCAGTTATATCATTTAATACAAAACAGCCACTCTCAAGATTACATAAAAAATATATAGGCAAAAGTCCCTCTGGCAGGATATCAAAAGTGGAATAAAGAAGACAGAGGCATTTAAGTAAATCCATTCTTTATAAAAGAAATAAAAGCAGAAAGTTTTTTTGAAAAAAAAAACAATAATTCGCATTATGGAGAACATTGCAACCAACCCGATGTTCCATCAGAAATATTCGAAAAAAGCAAAGCTCTGTTATTTCAAGAATTGGAAAATAGAAAAATGATCGATTGCGAATTGAAAAACTTACGGTTATTCAAGGTGAAAGCAGCGAGTGGTTGGAATTACGAAGAAAAATGGTAACTGCGTCTAACTTTGGCAAAATTGTCAATAGTTAACAACACACAAAATGCGCCAATTTAGTTAAATCCATGACTGAAAATGGGATTTGAGCAACGTAGCATCAATTTGCCATGGAAAAGAAAATGAAACAACTGCACTAGAATGAAAAATATGTCTAGAAAAAGTGGAAATTCAGCAATGTGGATTATTCATTGACCCTAAATTTCCATTTTTGGGAGCTTCTCCAGATGGAATATCTGATGATTATATTTTTGAAGTCAAATTTCCCATTACAGCGCATAGAATCTGGTTAACGGAAGCGACAAGAAAAAGAAAAGTGACATTTTGGAAACAGAAAGATGGAAAACTTGAAATCAGCATCAAACATCACTGGTACGTTCAAGTTCAAGGACAGGTCCATATATAATTTCTTTTTATTTATTTATTTTTTATTTTATTTCTGGAAAAATACAGCGCATACAATATACATACGTGTGCATAAATGTAGAAAAAAAAGAAAAACATTACGCCTATAATCGTTTATTACACATTTGGATTTCAGCATATTACACTTAAAAATTAATTATAAAATAAACAAAGTTCATATTAAATATAAAAAATATATAGAAAACCGATGGGAGAGGTAGGGAATTGGAAGTGATTAGGAAGAAGGAGTTAGACGATGGTATGTGTATATGTATATAGATATAAATA
This sequence comes from Micropterix aruncella, assembly GCA_944548615.1. Taxonomy (NCBI): domain Eukaryota; kingdom Metazoa; phylum Arthropoda; class Insecta; order Lepidoptera; family Micropterigidae; genus Micropterix; species Micropterix aruncella. Next base: position 772,604 of record OX155967.1, on the reverse strand, counting down.
AAGATATAGATAGGTCGTATAGTGGATATATAAATACAGATATTTATTGATGTTTATAGGTATTTATAGATATATAATAAATATTTATAGATATTTATAAATATTTGTGGTAGCTACTGATATGTTGTATATATATCCTTCTAGCCGTGTTCGGCCACAGCGACTGCATTGTAGATTCTAGTGACTTCTTTAGTCTTCTCAGAGTCCACTGTTCGGAAGCAGTCAAGTGCGCAGGCTATATTATAGTGCACAGGTGGGCGCGCGACCACGGGTGCACTCTCTCTTCCTCCCTCTTCTGAACCCGATGGAACGGAGACCGTTACGACCAGAGAAAAGTTTGGATGCAGATAAAATAAAATAAATCAATTAATTGCTAACGCAGCAATGACTGTCATTGTTAAATTTTTACTCAATATTGCAGAGCTATTTTTTCGGATTTAGTTCGTTTTTCACACTGTCATTTATGAAATTGGTAGTTATGGCTTGTGGTGATGTTTGAGTTTTTTCTGGAGCTATTGTAGAGATGACCGGTGACTTATTGGTAGTTGTTGTAGTAGGCGGTGATATAGAAGATGCATTATTGGATTTATCCTGGTTTTCTGATGATCTCGTGTTGTTGCTCGTGGGGCTGTGTTGAATACAGCATACAGTCTCTTGTTCCGACATTATACAAAATTGTGATAGTTTCCCTTTTGGCAAATCCCCCTCAGTTTTTGGACAATTTTTCGCCGGTAGACATACTCCTAAAACGCCATTTATTTCACATGACTCTTCACGGCAGTGTATATGCCAGGTCCCTTGGCACTTCCGCAAGGGCTCTTTCCAATACTGGTAACGGTGATTATGTTGAAAAGGCATTGGTTGTCAGCTATCGCCACTTGCAGAGGTCCACCACTATCGCCTCCACAAGAGTCTCGTAATCCTTCTAAGCTGCCAGCGCACAATTGATCGTCCTTATACCTTGCGGTAACCTCCTTCTGAGAGTCTTTGCATATAGTCTTCGAAAGGTGGCTGGTCAATCAAATCCACCACCACCTTCAGTAAGTCCTCCGATGTATCTTCAGCAAAGTCGATCTGCCTTCAGCCAGTAACTACAGCTCGCTTGTTTTCGATGGTCGACTTTTCCATAGACACGCTGGTCGAATATTTAAAGTGAACAGCTCAGACCGATCAGATCCTTCGGGACGCGTCCCGTGTTAACCGCGAGTTAATCCAGACTATAGAATTGCACTATAATCACTAAAATTTATTATTTAATTATTATTTAGAGGGGAGAAAATTTTAAAATATGTTGACACTTAGAATTTAAATTTCGAATTTTATTTTGTTGTATAGAAAGTATATAACTAATTACTATAGGTATTAACAAGCTCGTTAGGTGCAATTGATTTGAATAATTCTTTAACGAACGTCGGTTGGTTGAGGTTGAAAATGTCGATGGTGGAGAAACAAGAGTCGTACGTGCATATCAGCCCATAAGCGATGGAATGTTTCCCGTAGTTGGTATTGGCACGAGATACCTCAAATGTGCGTGAATTGCGAATTAATCGCTGAGGAACGAAAAAACGTAAGTTTTCAACAAGGTATGAACTATCTGTGGTATTGTGGATAACTTTAAAGAAAGTGTGCTGGAAAGAAACTGTAACTGGAACGATACATATAACTGGAAAGGAAGTGTGCCTATTTACATTTTGGTCTGGTAAAAACGATCTCCTCAAAACCGAATATATACAGACGAATGATTTGATTTGGACAAATGTCATGGAAAAAACTTGTTTGTTTTTATATGGACTGTGTATTACCTGAAATTATCGATCCAGGAGTATGAAGGAATATGGATTTAAGGGAGCCTGAATACACTTTGAAAGAAGCAAATAAAAGAAACGACACGATAAAACGAAAGAAATCGGTTCCTCTCCCTTGTCCAACGCTTAAGCGGTAGTTAGTTTTCAGTGATTCCATCACAAAGTGAGCAAAGAACTCACAGAGAATGTACTTGCCAATAACACTCCAAAGCAAAGCACAAGCAATATAGAGCCACCGAAAAGTACACGATATTCCAAATCTGTGCTGAGTACAGATCTAATTAATAATGATGAACAGGCTTTTGAAAATGTATTATCATTTGATGAATTTTAATTACAAAAGTCGGCGCACCACTACAAAGCGACACTGTCAAGGCTACAAAAAGGAAGTCTCAAATGTACTGCGCAATTTTAAATGTATTTATTCGTCTCTTTACATTTAATATGTATGTATCTACTCAGAAATAACAGACTACTTTGCCAACCAGAAATGTCTTCATGATTTTTTGTCTTAATGATTTTATATTTTAATTAATAATTATTTATTTTTAATGATGTGTATTTCTTTAAAGTTTACAATGATGTGCTTACAGTATCTAAAAATAAATTATATTACTTTTTAATTAAATAATTTTTTAATGATAATGTACAAGGCGATGGGTGTCGTTATGTCCTCCTCAAAGAACTATTATACCGCGAATAAATAGTTCGATACACAATGTTGTTTTTTAATTCGATTCTAAATGTTTTTTCTGCCAAAAAATACTATCAAAAACTGTCACTACAACTATCAAAAAAATACTAAAGCTGTATCTCACGGAACATGAATTGCGATTTATGTCATTTAAAAGCCCTTGGAAAACTGTATCCAAAACAGTTAACGGCATTTCTCCAATTGTCATCTATCACCATTTAAAATAATTTTAAAATGTCGAAAATTAATTAGTGACAGGTGACTCTTCTTAATACAGTTTTTCAGGGGATTTCAAATGACATATCGCAAATGAAATTCTGTAAGATATGGCTTCTGTCAATTTTTGACAGTGATAGTTTGGTTTAACAGTTGACAGCCAAAATCTAATGGGCGCATTCCAGGGTGATACTATCCCTATGTTCCAAATTTCAACTCAATCGGTTCAACGGCTCGGCAGTTATCGTGAGAGATTACATACAGGCAAACAGACATACATTTCTCTGAAAATGGTCTTAATCATCTTGGTGGACCTCAAAATGGACATCTCTATCGTTATCTAAACATTTTTTTCCGCACGATCACAACACCTTCCCTACCAGTGGCAGCCGGGAAAGTAATATAATGTTCAAGTTTAGATGATGATAAAGCGTAGCCTTTTTCACCAGCGTAGGTACATGACACTTGCATAATCCCAAAATATAAATCCCATTGCAATAGTGTATACCTAGTGTGTTTAGTCCAGACATCGATAGCGAGTGAATATCGCTGCGAGATGAGTCAACATAATAAACACCTGCCCCGTCGCGAGGGGAGGGGGTAAGTAGGCGGGGCTTAAAAACTCAGATACGGTTTATTTTTTAAGTAGTACGTCGCCTTAAGTTGAACGTCTTGTTTCGTAAATTGGTATATTTTCATCGTAACCTGCGTTGATAGTATTAATCTGATATTTTGGAATTTTAGAATTGTCATAAAAAACTGGTCGGTTTTAATTTTCAATATAGACTAGGTATTCCTTTCTGTACTTAGGGACCTGTATGCTGTGTATAATATTTTGTCAGATTAATTCAGTGCATCAGTGAAAAACTCCTAGGTTTTTAATGAAGGTACAGTTTTGGAATAGCTTGGAATAAGCACTCAAAATTACGATTTATTTATTTTTCTCTGAGATGATTACTATGTAAAACCTCTGTAAGTATACGTTGGTTTTTTATGAAGTTTTTAGGCTGTTAGACAGATCAGTCAATAATTTAAAAGGGTTTTGAGATTTTAATCTTATAATAAATAATCTTTATAATATAATTATAAGAATATATTATTATAATGCCTAGGTAGGTAACTGTCCTTATCGCTATTTTACAAACTAAGATTAAATTATGTCTCTTTTTTAACCGACTCAATTCGGTTGTATCTTTTTTTTTTAATGTTTGTTACCTCAGAACTCTGCCATTTATGAACCGATTTGGAAATTTCTTTTTTTGTTTAAAATGATATAATTTCAGATTGTTCCCATTTTTATTTCTTTGAAATTTCAAAATTATATTGTCAATCAACAATGTCAAAAATATGTGTACTATGTAATAAATTACAGGAATCACTTCAGAACAGACTGGCCTAGTGGAGTAGATAAAATCCGTTATACTTTCTTTGCTTTGCAAACAATGTTTAAATTTCTGTTCGTTTCTACATCTTAATTTAATGCATAACATTGTAAATCTTCAAGGAATTTTCTACATAAAAAAAAATAAGGATTTTGAAATTATTTCTTTCGAAAAATTTATTTTAGATAATACAATTGCTTAAAAAAAGGCTGAAAATGAAAGTATTTTATTTAAAAAAATGCAAGTAAGTTCTACGTGAAATAGAATAGAAATGGAAAATATGACATTGGTACATATAATTGAAATTTAATTATTACCAAAATATTACCATGCCAGTCCGTTCCACTTCAAACGAGGTAAATCCAAGGGTTGAAATGACGCAGTCTTTGGCTTACCTGAAAAAAGGAAAAACCGTGAATATAGTTACAATTTTAATATTTTAAGATATTTACAGAAAGAGTGCACACCTGGATCAGTAATCCAGGACATGGTTACGTTCTAGAGACGCTACACAGAGAAGTTTGACCCTGTGAGTTGGCCAAAACTATTGAATTAGCTATATTTTGGGTTGCCTTGAAGATAAATTTTATATCGAATTTGTATAGCATCTTACGTATGCGATCTGTCACGCCCTTGACGTATGGTAAAAATGTTCCCAATGCCCATCGCCGAGTGCAAGGACCTAACGCAGGGTATAGTGAGCGTTGTGGATAAGACGGGTTCTTAAAATTCCCCACTGATCCCGCCGCCCCACCACCGTTATAATCTACGAAGTAACAGCAGCTATTTGCCGCTTACTATCTATAGCTACTAAGTCACGCTTAGGTTAAAGCCGCAGTATTATATTAGTACCCCCACTCATCACCGCAATGCTCAGCTGATTTTAAAACGTTTTCCCTATCTCCTTCTGTACAGCAGAGGCGATTCCTTCATACAAACCGAAAAGCCCGGCTTGCCTTATCTCTTAAAAATCTTCTTAAAAAGATCGCTAAACTAATAAATGAATTTGCGAGCACCTATTGCTATCTAGCGGGTACAGATTGCACCGCGCGACAAAACAGCTTATCGACAGGGCAACAATTCGCTGCAATCTTACCGAGTTGAGTTAAGCTAGTCATCTCGCTCGCACACATGGGCTTCCAACGGGGCTTTCAAAATCAGTGGTTCTCTCATTCTAACCTGTGGCAAATTACGCAAAACAATATATGTATCTATACGACTTTTTGTATTGACGAATAAGCCAGGCTTGCATTGGCATGCAGTAGAATGCGAGCGTGTCCCGTATTTAATTCCGTTTGTTTTAAACAAGTGACAGAGCAGATTTTTCACTGTATAATTTCAATTGATTTGTGGTTTTCATTGCCTGATAAACAATGGAGGAAATTGTCTCTTGTGGTGAGATCTGTCTTAACTTGATTTCACTCGCTCAAGAAAATAAAACGGCATTTCTTAAAGCAACCGCAGGTATGCGACTGCTGATAAGTATATGTTAAATTCTGTCTAGCAGTAGCATGCCTTCAGTGTGCTTCATTGAACCTACGACATAAGCAGTAAATTTCAGACTAAAGATTGAAGAGTAAAGATGTATCATTTTTTTACTATAAAAAGCGTACAAAACACAAAAAGGTATGTCGGGCTCAGGAAGTTTTAACGATTAGTCGTTCTATCTCCCTGGAGTGAGTGCAGAAGACTCGAGGACAAAACAGTCCACCATCTAGCTACGCCACAAGCCCATAAGAGGCCAACGCCTTAACCGCGAGATAGCCAGGAGTGATACCCGGCGGGCCTACACTCACGCCCTTACATCCAATCGTGACCAGATTACTACAGTCTCTCGATTGGTTACGAGTTCGAGGTCGCTTGCGCGGTCTTCTCCCTTACGAAGCGGTGAAACGGTGTTTACCGAATCAATCGCGGACCACAGCGTCCTTTGCCCGGCTGTTCACCCAGGATCGGGTAGCTGATGGTCGTTTCAAGAGCAGTCGCCGTAAGGTCCGCAACCACCCCCGCTCTATAGGAAACAGTACTGCTTCCAGACTCCCCCGACTGTTAGTCAGAGTGCACAGTCGATTGGCTACGCCGCTCGGTGCGCTTCATGCGTGGAGGCCGTCGGATAGGTTCAACTCAGCAAGGGCCCATTAACTCCCAACTTGCAAACAGTCATTTTCTTTGGAGTTGAAGTAACTCTTCTGTAATAATCTCCCCGCACAAAAAGCAATTACCTCCCCTTCCCCCCCGACCACACCCACTCTTTCTTATCTATCGCTTATGCGCGGGCTATTTTTCCCTCGCATTCCACACCTGCCACACACCTGGTACAGACGGTCGTAAAGGACAGAGAACAATACGTTTATAATACAAGAGAAAAATAACCTTAGAGGGTCAGAAAAGTGACTGTTTCTTTTGATGGAAGACAATATAGGAGCTTCCGAAAGAAACCAATTAATATTTCCTCATCTTGCAAAGAAAAATATAATGTTAACGAGGTTTCTTTAGCCTGCGTTAAGGCACTGCGATAATCGCGCGGTTCCAGAATAGCGCAGTTCCCGCGCGGCTCTTATTTACACTAAATCACTCTGAATTTAGATAAATCTAAATGGTCGTTTGTCAAATCACTTTGAATTCAAAGTGATTCACTTGTCACTTGTCAAGTTCACTTGTCAAATCACATTAAATTATTAATGGAGGACGTACACGAAATTTTGCGCATTTCGTGAATTTACGTAATTTTGCAGACGTGAATTTAGGGTTAAAATACTGTATTTCTATAAGTTTTATTGCACAACATAAAAGATCATTTATATTTTTGTCTAATGATAAAGCTACTTTTTTGAAAATTATTATAGAATTTTAATTAATTGACCTTAAACCGGCGACTGTTTGTGAATTTTTGCTGTAAGAGGTTTAGAATATAACATATTTACGAATCGTTTTGAGATCTAAACGGTATAAAAAAATTACAATGTATTGTTGTGAAAGTTCTCTATACAATAAGTGAATCACTTTTTACTACTTTCATATAAAATTGTTGATAAAAAAAATATTTAACTTTGTCAATTTTTTTAGAAAATGGGCGAAGAAATGCTTTTGATTTTGGCCTTTTAGAACTCTCGTTCATAAAATAAAAACAACAGAAATAAAGTTTAGTTCAATATCAATCCATTTCCTCAAAAAAAAATGCAAAACGTTAATTAAAATTGGCAATAAAGTCTTTTAAAACAATCTAATTCTCGCGTTATGATACTCGCCTATGATACGATTCAAGCCTCAAGTCAGCTAGTCCCCGCCGAGAACTTCCAAAGGATGGACGTATCTCTTTGGCTCCGAAAATCCTACCTACCTATAGTTATATTATACCATTGATTATAGAGGTATCACGGCCCACATTGATTTCGTACACGGCCTCTTAAAAACAAAACAAACTGGAGACCAATTATAGAAAAGTATTTTGTCTATAAATTATCATGAAATAGGTACTTACTTGTCAGTAATTACAAAAATAATTCACATAGTATATTAATTTATTTATTTGTTTCAAAAATACGCTGAGAAACAACTAATTCTCAATTATGAGGAAAAGAGTCGGAAGCATTGCGAGATGAATATTGAGGATTTATTACACAAAAAAAAGCTTTTAAATTGGGATATCACGCTTGTTTTCGCGTGGAAAAAAATTATGCCTTTACAAAGCTCTATTGCTTATGAAATCGAAGACTATAGCGGTTATTTGATATTATAAATAGGATAGAAAACGAATTTACCGCGTGAATTTTGTAGTACTCGACGTTTCGGCGACGTTGCAGCCGCCGTTGTCTAGAGTAGACTGTGAATCGGCAGTCTACCTATAACGAATTTCGTTAAATTTATATCTTTCTTTTAAATTTCCTTTCTATGGCACTTATGAATTATTTTCGGGTAACGGATTGCTTTGGTTCCGTGGAAATGCTCCCACTTGCAAAGATTGGTCTTCACGGGTATGTAAACTAAAAAAAGATTTTTCGAAAACAGATTTCCAATACAATTTAGGGGAGTTTTTGAGGTCTCGTCGACAAAAAGTTGATGAACCCATGCATATTTTGGTGCCTATCATGGAGAAACTTTTCAGTAGGTTGTCTGCCCCTTTGTCGGTAGCAGAGAAACTTGAAATTTATCGTCATAATATTCGTCCTTTTTATCTTCGTCAATTAGCGTCTAGACCCGTTACGTCGATTGCACAGTTGTTGTCTTTTGGTAGAGAAGTTGAGGATTTACAAAATTTAGCAAAAGCTTTCTCAACTCCTTCATGCTCATATCGTACAGAGAACTCCGATGACTGTTTTTTCTTGTTTTTAATGCATTGAGGGCAATGCAAATCGTTTTTTTGTTTTATAAAATGTTTATCCAGGTTTGTTTCTTGGCTGAAACAAATGCCTATGGATTCCGCTAGAGGTCCATAGTGGGAGAAAGGTTCGATTTAATTGTCGACTGACAGCTGGGGGTACTTTCGAGAGAGAGCAAGAGCGCTTCATCGAATTGTACGTACGGGCTGCGGCATTTTAATTATAAAATTCAGTTTTGGCATAAAGTCGGTGTTTAAACCCTGTTTAAAATTTAACTGTGGAGTTAGTGCCAGTTCTCCAGTTGTTCGTCATAAAGTCCAGGAATATCTGTGAGTTGTTTATTCGTTTTTTTCCATATTTTTGAGTAGTGCGAAATTTCGTGCGGTCACTCATGTAATTTTGGGTGATTTCGCAGGGCTGGAGAAGAGCTCTATGATCCTTGAGTTTTGCCTTCGACCATCCATTTGACTCCCAGGCCCGGCTTTTTCGCAGTAGGTTTTGGCCCGAGGGAACTGAATTTCCGCGACGAAGTCCGGTATTACGCCGTCGGAAGTAGAACCCGTATTTGTTATATATTTTTACGTATTGCTGCCAACCATTCCGGAAGCTGCCGTTTTATGTCATTTGTAATTTGTAATTTAATTGTAATTTTTATTGTGTGGTGAAACGGTTATGTAAACTTTAGGTCTTTTAGTATGTGCACTAGGCCTCGCATAAATAATGTTTTTTTTAAATAAAAACCAGAAAGAAACACTGATTGATTTTCATTTACCTTTCTCACGACCCGTGTATTTAATTGTCTTTTTGCTCAAGCTAGCTTTATAGTCTTTCCGGCGCCTAATTCTAAATAGGTATATATTGTGTTTTGATATTGTAACCCTTGCAGTTATCCTGCATGCAACTTCACGCTGTATTGCTTAGTTGCTGTTGAGTATAGAAAAAGTAGTTCATACAAAAAATCATGAATATATAAATATTCATGAATTTGTGTATAAACTAAATTCATAGATATATAAATATTCATGAATTGATTTATAAACACCAGTCAGTAGAGTAATTCTATGTTGCAAAAGGTAGTGCAGAAGATTTTTTTAATATTGTGTATATCGATATTGTGTGTTGTGAACACGAGATATTGGGACTTTTTTCGGTTTCTCGCTCATAACTTCTATACTATGCATCCTAGCGAAAAGTTACTTAACAGCAAATAAAAAACCATGAAATTGTATGTCTTATGAGCGCCAAAACTTAGAATAGTGCGATATAGTAGAAAACCGTGTTCAAAAACGGGCGTCGGCGGTCAACACGGCACAGCGCAAGCGGTGAACTGACAAGCGATATACCTAGTAGAAAACCATGGTCAATTTTTTTTCTCCAACTTTGTAAATAATTAAAACATAGTGGTTTTTAAGCGTCTGCAGCTTGAAACTGTTGTAGTTGTAGAGAATCAAATTCTGCGTGTACTGAGTGCCACATTTGTGGAATTCGCTCAAATACACTTCTCGCAATTGACAGTCTTTCAATTTCCTGTAATTGGCGTTTGAATTTACCCGTGATTGTAAGAATTTACACCTCAATTATAAGAATTTACAGATTAGAGAGTTATATTAGCATTAGTATCGTCAAATAGTCTTCTAAAAAAGTGAATGAGGGAGAAGAAAATAAGAGAACACGAGTTATTAAAGTTAATCATAACATGAACTTAAAAATAGTTTTCGCAGCTATCTTTCCGAGAGAACACAACGAGCTCAGGTTAGTAATAGACTCAGTGAAAACTGCTCTAATAATTATGGCATTCCGCAGGGTAGCCCTCTAGGACCTACTCTATTTCTAATTTATATAAACGATTTATGTAAACTGGATACTGGGATTTATGTAAACTAAAAAACTGGTTAGATGATAACTTGCTAACTCTAAACGTAGGTAAAACAAAATACATGACCTACAGCATAGACTACCGATAGCAACCAGCGCCCACTCTTAAATTATATCTGGAAGAAGGCAATGTCCATATTGGACACGCCTGGTGTAGCCTTAAGTCTTATTCCTCCCTAATCCTAAATAAATGTTTTCCAATATATTTTATCCCTTCCCTGTTATAATAAATAAGTATGTACCTACAAAAAGTCATCGCTTGGACCATCTGCGGGGTCGGCGATTCAGTTATCAAATTTACGCGCTGCTGATCGTATCGCACGTCGTGAAATACTCGTCTATCCGGGATAGAAAAAATACATGAAAATAACTTCCGGAAGCGCCGTGCATTTTAGGGAGTTTGTTTCATCGGAATCAGCACCAGCGTCTGGGTAGCTACCCATCAGCGAAGCAGCCAGAGAAGATCAGGAAGGAAGCGGTTTTTTGAGGTACTCCTTTTTTTAATCCTGGGTCTATTTCCACTGTGGCTGTTGAGCGCCCACCACACCTCAAATACAGTCCACTGTTTGACGTTCAGGATATCGACCACATATTACAATAGAACGCGTCAATGCCATGAAATATCTAGTAATTCAAATCGATCTTCATCTTCGATGGAATATACATATCAATAATATTTCAGGGAGGATTAAAACAAATATTTATATATTCAGAAATCTTAGAAATGTACTAGATATAAAAACCCTACGATCAGTATATTGTGCCTTAGCCCAGTCACTTATTTCCTACGGACAAATTGGCATCTAGACCTGCTAATTAAATCTCAAAAGGCGATAGTTCGCGTAATTAATTTTTAAAAAAACTATTTATATCCGTCCAAGGAGATTTTTGGGAATTTAACATCTTGGATGTGAGACAGTTATACGTGCTAAATATTATTACGCATTTCCATCGCAGCACTGATCGTCATTCTTCGCTAAACCACTCACATGATACTCGAAATAAAAAAAAACAAGCCCACCAACGAGTGAATACGAGATTTGCACAGAGGCATTACACGTTTCTGACACTGCGTCTGTATGATTCCTTCTGCCTTTCCTTGGTGGAGGCTAAAGTGCAGAGTACAATCAGCAGATTGAAAAAATATATTATCAAGTGGCTCATGTCGAAAAGTAGAAAGCCATTGCGTAGTAATGGTGACTCGCATCCTGACTTAGGCTATATTTGACTATATCTGTTACTTGATACTTGACCACAAATACAAATGTGGCCTACCTAGATGCGAATGAAGAACTACTCGATAAGCTAGATAGGGTTCAAAACGCGTGTATTCGCTTTGTTTATTCCCTGAAGAAGTTTGATCACATATCAAACTTTCGCAGGCAAATGGAGTGGCTACCCATTAGACGATGTCGGGAATTTCACATACTCGCCCTACTCTTCCGCGTACTACAGTCAAACTGTCCTACTTATTTGTATAATCTCTTCTCTCCGCTATCATCCCATGGTCTCCCATTGCGCTCTCAGGAAAATCTATTACTGGCTATACCTCAGCATTCATCAACTTTCATGTCTAGGTCTTTTGCAGTGCAAGCGGCCCGTCTCTGGAATTCCGTGCCTTTACCGATAAGACAACTTGAAAACCTGAGCGGGTTTAAAAATTCTTTAAAGAGACATTTACTCAACTTATGAATTCCCCCCTCCCCTCCTGTCTCCTTTGCTTGTCCTTATATTTCACTCCTCCCTTCAATACGAGTTGGCATACGTTACTAATCACTGAATTATATTTTATACTATGATGACTTTTTTTGTAAGTGTATTTATTTATTACTTGTAAATTTATTTGCCCACATAAACCTTCAGTCACAATAACCCTGGCGGTATGGTCGGTAGATATTGCCACTTGGCAATAGGCCCACCACATTGTATTCTTTTGTGTGTGCAATAAAGCTTTTCAAACAAACAAACAAACAAATAGTTGATCGTGTTAAAAATAATTTAATAAATAATTAGATTTACAATTTTATATGTGCATAATAAGGAACCTTTTCAGACCACAATTTATTGGTTATTTATAGATTTATTTATTTACCTAATTATATATTTAAATATTTTTGTATGTATGTATTTAATATTAGCTATTTATTTATATATTTACCTTATTTTTTTTCAAAGAAGTAATGAGCGATAGGAATGAATGGATGGAAAAAAAAAGTCCCTATGTCTTAAATACTATCACCCCAGATCAGGTATACAATCGAGTGGGGTGATAAAATCCACACAAATGTCATCTTATCTGCGTTTCAAAAAAAAAAGATGTAAAAAATATTATTATTTATACTTCTGTTTTTTTTATTGCCAAAATCTATTTTTTGTATTGAATAACATAAACGATATAGAAAAAAGTAAAAAAACAAATACAATTTTATTGCAAGTGCATGGAGTGATCATCATTTCCTGAACCGCTTGGATGGCCCCGGTTCTTCGACTGGCAGTTGCAGTGGTGGCGCCTGCTTATCGTCGTCGTCAACAACAACGGGTCGTGATGAGTTCTCGCAATACTGACCACCGCAGTGCTTGCAGACAACGGAGCATTTTAAACCTGCCTTACGCCAAGAGCAGGCTTTAATGCAACCCCCCATCCTGCAGCCACATGAAATTGTTTTCTGGAGAGATAAGGGAGCCACATCTCTGGTTGTTTGTTGTGGCAATAGACCAGTGTCTCTGCGTATCCATTCCCACCCTTCTGGATCCTTGATGTTTTCCAACTATGTTTGCGTTTGGTGGGAAACACCGGTAAGAGTGGTGGCGTGCAGCGTCGTAGGTAGGTGACAGTCTTGCGAGCTCCACGTTCCCCTTGACTTCTGCTTGTATGAAAGTTGAGTAGCGCAGTTCGTCTAGATCTGGATTGGTGGAGTCGCCAGCGTAAAGAGCTACAAAATGCCGGGCACCAGCCGAAGCGATCTCATCTTAGCTCATCGTTTGTAATTCAAATGAATTCAATATATTTAATTTACATGGGGAAAGATAAATGCAGTGAACATTCAAGACAAACTTTCTGGTAAACTGTGTTTTTCGTTTTGTTTTCCGGCGCGTAAATAAACAAATATGTAGGCTTTCCGATCCGCGAACACCCGACATACAGTTGACCATGCGCAAAACACGAAAACTTAGGAATCATCGGAATGCGCGGAATCAAAACATCCTCTTTTATAATTTCCCTTGATAATCACCGCCTCAATGATGTTGTTCATACGCTTTTTGTTACGCACATTGATGTTACGCAACATGTTGATGACTGAGCCTACTTTCGATTGCGAATGTGAGGTAGTAATTCAGGCAATCGCAGCGAATTCAAAAATCCTGCGGTATAGTTGACTACCACATCCTGGTTGATAATCGTGTCAATCGATTTGAAGGTAAACAACTGTCTCTGAATAAAAAATTTGAATGGTCGCGTTGAGATCATCGAGATCTGTTTGTTTGTTTGTATCTGTTGTTGTTTAAGCGTCTAATATGGCTTGTTCGGTCAGTTAATTATTGTTTTTGAACTTCTGCGCTACGTTCGGAAAATCACGCCAAAAGAGTTCCTCCTTCGATTCGGTCAACTGAAAGAAATCAGTGAAAAATGTGATGAATCCGGTCGAGATGTTAACTGCGACTTTCTTATTACCGATGTACAACAATTGCTTCGAAAACACATCTGCATTTCGACCTTGTTGCAAAAACACTCGCATGTTAGTCATCAATCGTCTTCCATGTTGCCACAAATTTGATGATTTTAAGCACGCGTTTAGTTAGTCAACTACTGTTGATCGTGGAATAACTGGAAGAGTCTGACGAAGGTCACCGGAAAACAGAATCATGGCTCCACCAAAAATGTTTTGATAGTCGTGAAGAGCTTTTAACGTTCTTGTGGGCCACGGTACCTTCGTCCCAAACGATCAATTTGCATATCTGTAAAATCTTCGCTATTGCGCTGTTTTTGGCGATGTTGCAAACTGTTGTCTCGTTGATTTGCATGCTCAGTGGCATTTTCAAGCCAGAATGTGCAGTTCGTCCGCCTTCTAACAAAGTCGCTGCTATTCCATGCTAAGTCAATGGTAGGGCAACTTGATTCTGCGATCGAATCCTCGTCAAAAGTAATGAAATTAAAGGCCTTTTGCCAATCCTCCCGGGAGCATCCAGAAAATAAATTCCACCATTTCCTTTGTTCACAGCATCTACCAAAAATTCTTACGCAGACTTTTGTTTTTGATTCGATTGCGAATCATTAAAATTTGTACGAACAGCTTAGGCTAATGATTCGGGGCCGTAGTGTTGTTCTCTTTGTAACTCGTGGTTAAATGCATCGTGCATTGAACGATTGGGTGATATCATGCCCAAATACGACAACACTTTATTCGCCATCACTAAACACATGTCTTATATAATGGCCAATGTCTCATTGAGTATTTCTGCAGGCATTTGCAATGCCAGATATAAAGTTTGGCGACACTGACGATGCAAAATATCCCCAGATATGTCGTCCTTATATTTGACCCACAAATCGCTTGGATTCGAAGGGAAACACGTGTATATGATAATCGCAAACAATGTGCGAATTTTATGCGGTGATAAAGATATGACGGAATATTTGATCGTATTGTTCCAATTAGAATCGTTCTCGAGCAATTGTAAGAGTTGACACGCCTCACGACATGTCTTACACTGATGCCCATTGACGATTCTCAGTTATTGAAACGACGTCGGACCGCGAACATTAACCAACAACAATCGAAGACAGTAACATTCGTCGTTATATGGATGCACAGCGTAGATTAGACCCAGAGCATCTGAAGCAAATACATTTGGATGTCCTTCAATTGATGTTCCTTGTTTCCGACGCTGAAACGATTTCTATGACGCGTTCCATGTGTGTTTACAAAAAAATCCGAAATCATCAGCTTGACAAACTAAGAATAGGCTTGTCAATGTTGTCGAAGGTGGCCATGCCGCTCTGTCCGCTGCGTTCTCTGGATTGAAATACACTCGTTTTCCCTGTCCAGATTTACTGACAACTTTAGAGTGACTTTCGTGGATCGCTAAGAAAAATGCGCGAAATTGCCTCGTTGCTGCTGACATAGCGACACATCTGATAATGATATACTTCTTCGTTTGCATTCGTCCCAGCGAAAACAGCTATATCCCTGCTTTTGTTCACGTATTTGCATATTGACGAAGTTGCAGTATTCCACATTGATGTGCATCTCAAAAGCCTTAGACAATATTGGTAAATATGGCACAATCCAAAGATTGTCCACATTTACATCTTTTCTTTTAATCTTCACAACTGCAAATCGTCCATTGTTCGCAACTGATCGACGACGATACAATGGGTATCCGTCATTGTCTGCGATGGTGTTAGCAATTAGGTCTCTCGGGTATCGCTTGAACACTTACCATCAATGATACAGGGCAAGACGTTGTTAAAAACTTCGCGAGGTCCATAGATCATATTCTTAGGCACCAATGAAAGCAATTTCTGATTAACAGCTTCATCTGGTATTTCGGCTAAGATGGTGGAATCATCTTACATCAGTGCGGATTTCACGTGAAGTAGCTCGCCGCACATTTGACTGACTTCGACGACCTACGCTAGCTCTTCTTCTCGACATTATAATGGATACTGTAAAACGACACGGAATTGTTTTCACACTCACTCAAATCGGTCGAACTTTTCTTGAGAACTTTACAATATTGAAATCCCTAAACTACGTCCATATTCGTGGTTATGTCTATACTTCAAAGTCTATTTACCTTAATAGAATGTCTGGCCAAAATTAATGTTTATAAAATGCAATTAAATTCGCTTCAACCAAATCTATTATGAAAATCCACTACCCTTTTTTAAAATAATACGACATCGTATTTACCAAAAATTAATTATAATTTAATTATAATTTCACACTATTGCACGGATGGCGCAGCTGTCAAACAATAGGACGGCCGCGAACGCCATCTATTGAAAGTAATCCGAAGTGGCCTATTTCACAAAATGACCAACTTATTTTTTTCGATTTTCAGTTGTTCCTATGGGTTTTTCCTAAATATTTTTTTTTGTAAACCACCCCTGAATCAAGGCGAACAAAACAAAAAAAAATATTCAAATCCGTCGAGTCATTTTCGAGATCTTGCGAGACTAACGCACGGCGATTCAATTTTATATATTAGAAGATTATTTTACACCGTATAGGTAAGTTTAGAACGCCATCTACAGTGCGCTGCCATACTGTTATACCACGAAAGTCACCAATTTAGCATAATAATGAAGATTAATCAATTTTTGAACAATAAGTGCCATCTACACGTTGCGTTTCTTAGTAACATCCTGGTTGCCACATTATAGTACAACGTTGATGGATCTAATACTCTGTACGAGTATAATGAATGGTTTTTCCTTAAGGAATAGCAACAAATATAAAACTTCCTCCAGTTACGCAGCTATGACTTGATGTTCGTGTAAAAATATATATTTCCAACAAATACATAATATTTGTTTCATGAAGGTTCACTTGGGGTTTCGTGGCGATCGCTACAATCTCATTTCCGTAAACGAGATTTCGCCTCAGTGAGTGCTCCTCATATTTTTTTTCGGCAAAATCGAAAGGGCGGACATAGGTGCCTTTATTGTTTGTTTTGAAATGTATTCTGAGATCCCGACGGGAGCGCCGGACCCACGCTGAGTTTGCATAGCCCGAGGGAACCGCCCGCGAACATCGATAACCCCCTCCTTTGTACCAATAAGTGGTGTGTCCCCTCGTATCACTCTTCATCTCCTCTTGTTATTCCTGGGACAGACAGGCGCGCAAAGGCCTGAATCTCCATCGAAGTCTTTGTACGAAATAAAATTGCTGAAGTAAAATCCAGAGAAAATTCTTGTGATATTAACATTCAAATTCAAGTATTAATAGATAATTAAAATTTTATTTTATTGTGATTGTGTTGTAGTAA
>OX155967.1:747700-755120 GCA_944548615.1 Micropterix aruncella | reverse complement strand
ACTTTCGACGGTACACTGTAGGTTTAATGGGATCCCTTTATCGCTAGCGAACGATCACCCTTCATCCACATCTCAAAAACAAAGCGTATCCTTTTGCAAACCAAAATAAAATGTCTTTATTAAAGACAAATTTAAGCAAAAACAAAGAAAAAAATCACAATCAATCGTCTCTTAAATGCGGAATGACATTTCGAAAATTCGATTTGAAATTCGAATATATCCACTCTTTTAAAGGACGATATAAGATTGCTGGGCTCGCTATCAGCCAGCTATTAAATGAAAATAAAATTTCATGGGAACGAGCAAATGAAGTATTTTATTTTTATTTTCATTTAATAGCTGGCTGATAGCGAGCCCAGCAATCTTATATCGTCCTTTAAAAGAGTGGATATATTCGAATTTCAAATCGAATTTTCGAAATGTCATTCCGCATTTAAGAGACGATTGATTGTGATTTTTTTCTTTGTTTTTGCTTAAATTTGTCTTTAATAAAGACATTTTATTTTGGTTTGCAAAAGGATACGCTTTGTTTTTGAGATGTGGATGAAGGGTGATCGTTCGCTAGCGATAAAGGGATCCCATTAAACCTACAGTGTACCGTCGAAAGTGGTACTCATCCAAAAATACATCTCGTTTAAACAATAAGCATTTCCCAGTCCAGTCCGGGAAAACCTTCCAGCTATGTAAGTGGCTTTTATTATTTTTATTTTTTCATCAAAGTGTCATCCTTTAAACGAATTCTTTAAAACAAGATTTTACAAAAAACCAATCAAATATTAACAATATTATACAATTTTATCTTATGTTTTGAACTCTTGTAAATATCATATAGCCTTAAGTATAAACTTCTCGACCAGAAATTACGATTTATATCTTATTTCATGGGAACGAGCAAATGAAGTATTTTATTTTTATTTTCATTTAATAGCTGGCTGATAGCGAGCCCAGCAATCTTATATCGTCCTTTAAAAGAGTGGATATATTCGAATTTCAAATCGAATTTTCGAAATGTCATTCCGCATTTAAGAGACGATTGATTGTGATTTTTTTCTTTGTTTTTGCTTAAATTTGTCTTTAATAAAGACATTTTATTTTGGTTTGCAAAAGGATACGCTTTGTTTTTGAGATGTGGATGAAGGGTGATCGTTCGCTAGCGATAAAGGGATCCCATTAAACCTACAGTGTACCGTCGAAAGTGGTACTCATCCAAAAATACATCTCGTTTAAACAATAAGCATTTCCCAGTCCAGTCCGGGAAAACCTTCCAGCTATGTAAGTGGCTTTTATTATTTTTATTTTTTCATCAAAGTGTCATCCTTTAAACGAATTCTTTAAAACAAGATTTTACAAAAAACCAATCAAATATTAACAATATTATACAATTTTATCTTATGTTTTGAACTCTTGTAAATATCATATAGCCTTAAGTATAAACTTCTCGACCAGAAATTACGATTTATATCTTATTTCATGGGAACGAGCAAATGAAGTATTTTATTTTTATTTTCATTTAATAGCTGGCTGATAGCGAGCCCAGCAATCTTATATCGTCCTTTAAAAGAGTGGATATATTCGAATTTCAAATCGAATTTTCGAAATGTCATTCCGCATTTAAGAGACGATTGATTGTGATTTTTTTCTTTGTTTTTGCTTAAATTTGTCTTTAATAAAGACATTTTATTTTGGTTTGCAAAAGGATACGCTTTGTTTTTGAGATGTGGATGAAGGGTGATCGTTCGCTAGCGATAAAGGGATCCCATTAAACCTACAGTGTACCGTCGAAAGTGGTACTCATCCAAAAATACATCTCGTTTAAACAATAAGCATTTCCCAGTCCAGTCCGGGAAAACCTTCCAGCTATGTAAGTGGCTTTTATTATTTTTATTTTTTCATCAAAGTGTCATCCTTTAAACGAATTCTTTAAAACAAGATTTTACAAAAAACCAATCAAATATTAACAATATTATACAATTTTATCTTATGTTTTGAACTCTTGTAAATATCATATAGCCTTAAGTATAAACTTCTCGACCAGAAATTACGATTTATATCTTATTTCATGGGAACGAGCAAATGAAGTATTTTATTTTTATTTTCATTTAATAGCTGGCTGATAGCGAGCCCAGCAATCTTATATCGTCCTTTAAAAGAGTGGATATATTCGAATTTCAAATCGAATTTTCGAAATGTCATTCCGCATTTAAGAGACGATTGATTGTGATTTTTTTCTTTGTTTTTGCTTAAATTTGTCTTTAATAAAGACATTTTATTTTGGTTTGCAAAAGGATACGCTTTGTTTTTGAGATGTGGATGAAGGGTGATCGTTCGCTAGCGATAAAGGGATCCCATTAAACCTACAGTGTACCGTCGAAAGTGGTACTCATCCAAAAATACATCTCGTTTAAACAATAAGCATTTCCCAGTCCAGTCCGGGAAAACCTTCCAGCTATGTAAGTGGCTTTTATTATTTTTATTTTTTCATCAAAGTGTCATCCTTTAAACGAATTCTTTAAAACAAGATTTTACAAAAAACCAATCAAATATTAACAATATTATACAATTTTATCTTATGTTTTGAACTCTTGTAAATATCATATAGCCTTAAGTATAAACTTCTCGACCAGAAATTACGATTTATATCTTATTTCATGGGAACGAGCAAATGAAGTATTTTATTTTTATTTTCATTTAATAGCTGGCTGATAGCGAGCCCAGCAATCTTATATCGTCCTTTAAAAGAGTGGATATATTCGAATTTCAAATCGAATTTTCGAAATGTCATTCCGCATTTAAGAGACGATTGATTGTGATTTTTTTCTTTGTTTTTGCTTAAATTTGTCTTTAATAAAGACATTTTATTTTGGTTTGCAAAAGGATACGCTTTGTTTTTGAGATGTGGATGAAGGGTGATCGTTCGCTAGCGATAAAGGGATCCCATTAAACCTACAGTGTACCGTCGAAAGTGGTACTCATCCAAAAATACATCTCGTTTAAACAATAAGCATTTCCCAGTCCAGTCCGGGAAAACCTTCCAGCTATGTAAGTGGCTTTTATTATTTTTATTTTTTCATCAAAGTGTCATCCTTTAAACGAATTCTTTAAAACAAGATTTTACAAAAAACCAATCAAATATTAACAATATTATACAATTTTATCTTATGTTTTGAACTCTTGTAAATATCATATAGCCTTAAGTATAAACTTCTCGACCAGAAATTACGATTTATATCTTATTTCATGGGAACGAGCAAATGAAGTATTTTATTTTTATTTTCATTTAATAGCTGGCTGATAGCGAGCCCAGCAATCTTATATCGTCCTTTAAAAGAGTGGATATATTCGAATTTCAAATCGAATTTTCGAAATGTCATTCCGCATTTAAGAGACGATTGATTGTGATTTTTTTCTTTGTTTTTGCTTAAATTTGTCTTTAATAAAGACATTTTATTTTGGTTTGCAAAAGGATACGCTTTGTTTTTGAGATGTGGATGAAGGGTGATCGTTCGCTAGCGATAAAGGGATCCCATTAAACCTACAGTGTACCGTCGAAAGTGGTACTCATCCAAAAATACATCTCGTTTAAACAATAAGCATTTCCCAGTCCAGTCCGGGAAAACCTTCCAGCTATGTAAGTGGCTTTTATTATTTTTATTTTTTCATCAAAGTGTCATCCTTTAAACGAATTCTTTAAAACAAGATTTTACAAAAAACCAATCAAATATTAACAATATTATACAATTTTATCTTATGTTTTGAACTCTTGTAAATATCATATAGCCTTAAGTATAAACTTCTCGACCAGAAATTACGATTTATATCTTATTTCATGGGAACGAGCAAATGAAGTATTTTATTTTTATTTTCATTTAATAGCTGGCTGATAGCGAGCCCAGCAATCTTATATCGTCCTTTAAAAGAGTGGATATATTCGAATTTCAAATCGAATTTTCGAAATGTCATTCCGCATTTAAGAGACGATTGATTGTGATTTTTTTCTTTGTTTTTGCTTAAATTTGTCTTTAATAAAGACATTTTATTTTGGTTTGCAAAAGGATACGCTTTGTTTTTGAGATGTGGATGAAGGGTGATCGTTCGCTAGCGATAAAGGGATCCCATTAAACCTACAGTGTACCGTCGAAAGTGGTACTCATCCAAAAATACATCTCGTTTAAACAATAAGCATTTCCCAGTCCAGTCCGGGAAAACCTTCCAGCTATGTAAGTGGCTTTTATTATTTTTATTTTTTCATCAAAGTGTCATCCTTTAAACGAATTCTTTAAAACAAGATTTTACAAAAAACCAATCAAATATTAACAATATTATACAATTTTATCTTATGTTTTGAACTCTTGTAAATATCATATAGCCTTAAGTATAAACTTCTCGACCAGAAATTACGATTTATATCTTATTTCATGGGAACGAGCAAATGAAGTATTTTATTTTTATTTTCATTTAATAGCTGGCTGATAGCGAGCCCAGCAATCTTATATCGTCCTTTAAAAGAGTGGATATATTCGAATTTCAAATCGAATTTTCGAAATGTCATTCCGCATTTAAGAGACGATTGATTGTGATTTTTTTCTTTGTTTTTGCTTAAATTTGTCTTTAATAAAGACATTTTATTTTGGTTTGCAAAAGGATACGCTTTGTTTTTGAGATGTGGATGAAGGGTGATCGTTCGCTAGCGATAAAGGGATCCCATTAAACCTACAGTGTACCGTCGAAAGTGGTACTCATCCAAAAATACATCTCGTTTAAACAATAAGCATTTCCCAGTCCAGTCCGGGAAAACCTTCCAGCTATGTAAGTGGCTTTTATTATTTTTATTTTTTCATCAAAGTGTCATCCTTTAAACGAATTCTTTAAAACAAGATTTTACAAAAAACCAATCAAATATTAACAATATTATACAATTTTATCTTATGTTTTGAACTCTTGTAAATATCATATAGCCTTAAGTATAAACTTCTCGACCAGAAATTACGATTTATATCTTATTTCATGGGAACGAGCAAATGAAGTATTTTATTTTTATTTTCATTTAATAGCTGGCTGATAGCGAGCCCAGCAATCTTATATCGTCCTTTAAAAGAGTGGATATATTCGAATTTCAAATCGAATTTTCGAAATGTCATTCCGCATTTAAGAGACGATTGATTGTGATTTTTTTCTTTGTTTTTGCTTAAATTTGTCTTTAATAAAGACATTTTATTTTGGTTTGCAAAAGGATACGCTTTGTTTTTGAGATGTGGATGAAGGGTGATCGTTCGCTAGCGATAAAGGGATCCCATTAAACCTACAGTGTACCGTCGAAAGTGGTACTCATCCAAAAATACATCTCGTTTAAACAATAAGCATTTCCCAGTCCAGTCCGGGAAAACCTTCCAGCTATGTAAGTGGCTTTTATTATTTTTATTTTTTCATCAAAGTGTCATCCTTTAAACGAATTCTTTAAAACAAGATTTTACAAAAAACCAATCAAATATTAACAATATTATACAATTTTATCTTATGTTTTGAACTCTTGTAAATATCATATAGCCTTAAGTATAAACTTCTCGACCAGAAATTACGATTTATATCTTATTTCATGGGAACGAGCAAATGAAGTATTTTATTTTTATTTTCATTTAATAGCTGGCTGATAGCGAGCCCAGCAATCTTATATCGTCCTTTAAAAGAGTGGATATATTCGAATTTCAAATCGAATTTTCGAAATGTCATTCCGCATTTAAGAGACGATTGATTGTGATTTTTTTCTTTGTTTTTGCTTAAATTTGTCTTTAATAAAGACATTTTATTTTGGTTTGCAAAAGGATACGCTTTGTTTTTGAGATGTGGATGAAGGGTGATCGTTCGCTAGCGATAAAGGGATCCCATTAAACCTACAGTGTACCGTCGAAAGTGGTACTCATCCAAAAATACATCTCGTTTAAACAATAAGCATTTCCCAGTCCAGTCCGGGAAAACCTTCCAGCTATGTAAGTGGCTTTTATTATTTTTATTTTTTCATCAAAGTGTCATCCTTTAAACGAATTCTTTAAAACAAGATTTTACAAAAAACCAATCAAATATTAACAATATTATACAATTTTATCTTATGTTTTGAACTCTTGTAAATATCATATAGCCTTAAGTATAAACTTCTCGACCAGAAATTACGATTTATATCTTATTTCATGGGAACGAGCAAATGAAGTATTTTATTTTTATTTTCATTTAATAGCTGGCTGATAGCGAGCCCAGCAATCTTATATCGTCCTTTAAAAGAGTGGATATATTCGAATTTCAAATCGAATTTTCGAAATGTCATTCCGCATTTAAGAGACGATTGATTGTGATTTTTTTCTTTGTTTTTGCTTAAATTTGTCTTTAATAAAGACATTTTATTTTGGTTTGCAAAAGGATACGCTTTGTTTTTGAGATGTGGATGAAGGGTGATCGTTCGCTAGCGATAAAGGGATCCCATTAAACCTACAGTGTACCGTCGAAAGTGGTACTCATCCAAAAATACATCTCGTTTAAACAATAAGCATTTCCCAGTCCAGTCCGGGAAAACCTTCCAGCTATGTAAGTGGCTTTTATTATTTTTATTTTTTCATCAAAGTGTCATCCTTTAAACGAATTCTTTAAAACAAGATTTTACAAAAAACCAATCAAATATTAACAATATTATACAATTTTATCTTATGTTTTGAACTCTTGTAAATATCATATAGCCTTAAGTATAAACTTCTCGACCAGAAATTACGATTTATATCTTATTTCATGGGAACGAGCAAATGAAGTATTTTATTTTTATTTTCATTTAATAGCTGGCTGATAGCGAGCCCAGCAATCTTATATCGTCCTTTAAAAGAGTGGATATATTCGAATTTCAAATCGAATTTTCGAAATGTCATTCCGCATTTAAGAGACGATTGATTGTGATTTTTTTCTTTGTTTTTGCTTAAATTTGTCTTTAATAAAGACATTTTATTTTGGTTTGCAAAAGGATACGCTTTGTTTTTGAGATGTGGATGAAGGGTGATCGTTCGCTAGCGATAAAGGGATCCCATTAAACCTACAGTGTACCGTCGAAAGTGGTACTCATCCAAAAATACATCTCGTTTAAACAATAAGCATTTCCCAGTCCAGTCCGGGAAAACCTTCCAGCTATGTAAGTGGCTTTTATTATTTTTATTTTTTCATCAAAGTGTCATCCTTTAAACGAATTCTTTAAAACAAGATTTTACAAAAAACCAATCAAATATTAACAATATTATACAATTTTATCTTATGTTTTGAACTCTTGTAAATATCATATAGCCTTAAGTATAAACTTCTCGACCAGAAATTACGATTTATATCTTATTTCATGGGAACGAGCAAATGAAGTATTTTATTTTTATTTTCATTTAATAGCTGGCTGATAGCG
>OX155967.1:590200-742700 GCA_944548615.1 Micropterix aruncella | reverse complement strand
CATAAGTTTAAAAATATATATGAAACTACCCCCGGCAAGTAATTTTAAAAGATGGCCCATTTACTTTGGATTAAAATAGTGCAATACTTGTTACTCTTCTATCCATAATAATTATTACCATTTTTTTTTGCAAAACATCCTCATTTTAAAAATCCTAATTCTTTAACAATATTTGTGTTCGCTTAAAGATTCTAAAAAATGAATCAATGAATTAACGTATAGTAGCCAACAGGAAGAAAAACAGCGATAGAGCGAGATAGATGGTGATGCTATTCGTCAATACTTTTCGGTATTCCCGTGGTTCTTTCAATTGCACGTACTGAAATGCCGGGATCGTTTTCGATTTCATTCAGAATTATGTCAACGTCGTATCTTCGAGGTCTTCCACTGGACGTACACACACTAGGCAATCGTCCTTGCGAGTATGCTTTGTGTACCGTAATAAACACGCAATGATCTGGATGATGTTCAGCATTTGTGTACCTCTCGCTATACAATCTGGCCGCAGCATAGACATTTCCGTGGCTTTCACCTTAAATAAAATGCATATTTGCAACCTCTTCCGCTGAATACAAATACGTCTAATTCTAAGGCGAACTAACACAGAGCGTACAAGGCAAATTAAGTTCAGAGAAACAAAGCCACAGTCGTCAGCACAAGCACTATCAAGTCCAGGATAACACAATCCAAAGTCGACAGAACGAAAGTTACACGATTACGGAGAAAATGCACAGCAAACGAAGACACGTAGCGTACTGACCGATTGCACCATTTAGTCTATGTTGCGCTGTGTAAGAGCAGAGTAAACCCCAGATTACTACTTCTCTTAAAACAAAATTGAAATAAAAGCGAATACAACATGAGTCATAAGGGCTAGGATATGGTCAAAAGATGTTCCGCTACTCGGCCTACGCAGATATCCGAACGCCCGAAAAGGTCGTCAGCCTTTACTTGCTCGTAATGTTAACCGTTCGCGTTCGTAGGGATGTACCCCTCTGCCCACATTCCTCGCACCCTCTTCCCGCATTGCCCTGTAGCTCAAGAGCAAAGCTACTGTTTGGTATACTATCGTAATAGTAACAACAAGAAATCACTAAGCATCGGCGTCATTACCCGTCTCACTTACTCATGTGGAATAGCATCACCATCTATCTCGCTCTATTACATCGCTATATCGCTGTTGTTGTCGCTATATCGCTGTTGTCATCGTTATAACGCTAATTCGTTGTTTCATTTCTCAGAATCTTTAAGCGCACACAAATATTCTTATGGAATTAGGATTTTAAAAAAGATGATCTGTTTGCAAAAAAAAATGCCAATAAGTGTTATGGATACAATAGTAGCACATATTGCTCTAATTTGGAATTCTGATTAAATGGGCCAACTTTTGAAAATATTTGCCTGGGATAGTATAGTATGTTTTTTTTTATTTATGAAGAGTCAAAGTAAAGGGACAATTTTTTTTTAAACCGCGACTCATACAAATTACGTTTATTTTAAATAAATCAGCAAAGTTTTTTGTTCGATTTATGATTGCGATTAATAGCACGGATATTAAAGATCACGTGAGTAGAGAAAAATACTGTAAAATTGTGGAAATTTGTGATCAAAGTACCTAAGGATGTGATCGAGGAAGTCAATTTTCCACATTTTCAAAAATTGCTAATTATCATTTGCCTACGTGATATGGAATTTTTGTTATATTTTTACCAGAACTGGTACGACTCCCCCACTCGCCACGTGCCCGCTTGACGTTTACTTTCGGGACAGTACATATATATATTTGATAAGGTTTGTAAAGAAATCCGTTTATAGTATCCGTATATATATATATATATATATATATATATATATATATATATATATATATATATATATATATATATATATATATATATATATATATATATATATATATATATATATATATATATATATATATATATATATATATATATATATATATATATATATATATATATATATATATATATATATATATATATATATATATATACATATATATATATATATATATATATATATATATATATATATATATATATATATATATATATATATATATATATTTATTCACTGTAAATACACCATTTAGGTTAATATAAACTTTCCAAATAATTGGAAAGAGCTGAGTGCTTCCTTTCATAAAGATAAGGGCATATCACGCTATTAATTTTAAGGTTTTCGCTGACTACTTTTGATCGCAGCTTCTTTATAACCACTTTTTTAAAATAAAAAAGAAAATTCGAAATTTTAAATTCTTTTACCTGTCACCTGTCATCTAGTTTTTAAGAAGACGGCATAAGCCGACAAAAAACAAGTATTTCATTGTTTTTTTGCTCGAATTAAGATCTAATCGAGTGATTTTATTATTTAGGAAGGATGGTTGCTTAGTTTAGAGATTAGTTGTTTGAAGGGTGAGTGTTTCTAGATTAAAAAATGCCTTGTAAACCTACATCTCTGTTCGCAAGTCAAAGACAACCAACCAATCTCGTTTAAATATAAAGCAATCCCTAATTCAACCAAGGGACCCCTTTCTCCACTGTGTACTATGTATGTAAGTGGCTTTTATTATTATTTTCTTCATAATCATCCCTCTAATCAATTCTATAAAGAATATACACAAAAAAAATATCAAATATTTTTTTAATATTTACTTTTTACATATTTTACTTTTTATTCACTGTAAATACACCATTTAGGTTAATATAAACTTTCCAAATAATTGGAAAGAGCTGAGTGCTTCCTTTCATAAAGATAAGGGCATATCACGCTATTAATTTTAAAGTTTTCGCTGACTACTTTTGATCGCAGCTTCTTTATAACCACTTTTTGAAAATAAAAAAGAAAATTCGAAATTTTAAATTCTTTCACCTGTCATCTAGTTTTTAAGAAGACGGCATAAACCGACAAAAAACAAGTATTTCCTTGTTTTTTTTCTCGAATTAAGATCTAATCGAGTGATTTTATTATTTAGGAAGGATGGTTGCTTAGTTTAGAGATTAGTTGTTTGAAGGGTGAGTGTTTCTAGATTAAAAAATGCCTTGTAAACCTACATCTCTGTTCGCAAGTCAAAGACAACCAACCAATCTCGTTTAAATATAAAGCAATCCCTAATTCAACCAAGGGACCCCTTTCTCCACTATGTACTATGTATGTAAGTGGCTTTTATTATTATTTTCTTCATAATCATCCCTCTAATGAATTCTATAAAGTATATTATTATATATAATATACTTTATAGAATATACGTTATACGTGTGTTAATAGTACCTATACGTATGTATGGCCATTTATGAACGTATTTACACATAGTGTTATAACAATCCCTCCCTTCCATTTCCATTCCCCTATTGTACTTATACATTCAAATTTAGAAATGCTTCTTTTTCCTTTTTTCTTAAAAAAAAGGTTATAAAATTATTATCTTTTAAATAGGTGCTTTATATTATTTGCTAATTTGAAATGTATTAATGGCTATATTAATGTTAATTTATAAAATGTTTTTTTTTATATAATGAATATGATTTAGCTAATAAAAAAATAAAATAAAATACTAAATTTGACTGTCCTACCATTTGCCATCGGGGAGTTCCAGTCTCTACGTCCCTACATCACCAAATCAGCTCGGTGGTGCCATAATATTGCACTGTCACCGAACTTAGATAAGTATGCCAAATTTTAGCACAATCGGATAGCAGCAAGTTGTTGAAAATGGTTTGCAAATTTTGAAACACACAACTTACATAAAACGTTGCAATTTAAATTACAGCTTGTTAAAAAATATATGTATTTCACCAATAATGGATAATATGTGGTCCACTACTAATGGCCACAATGTTAACGTTTAAAAAGTTGTTAATGTGGATGAACATGCTACCGCAATAGGAGTAGGTCGCGTTCAGCGCGAGGCGTGCTAAATCCGCTTTTGGAAATGTGCCACCAAGTAAAATACTCTACTCTACTTGAACAAATGGGCGAGCCGACGAAGCGGACGACAGCGGAACGAACTTAACACCTTAATAGAGCACGCATTAATGAAACATAATTAATTTTGGTCGGCTTGGGGTTATCATGCAAAGTTCGCAAGATGAGTTTTGCGACGCTGAAGTCCGGGGATCCTATTTATGAATTTTATCTGCGGCAGGCCAGCTTTCGATTAAAAAAACTTTTCTCGTCTGGCGGAGCGTTTGGGCGCTTGTTAAATACTTTCCGGCCTGCTGCGGCCCGTTTAGATATACGCCCTATTTATATTCTTCGACTTACTAGGGCATTTTCGAATATTTATTTTCATTTTCAATTTTCGTCTTTTTCATAGGCCAGCACTCAAAATAAAATAATAGTTTTAAAACTAACTAATGCTAAATAATTAGTTACAATTTTATATTTGCATAATAAGGAACGTTTTCAACCTACTTAATTTATTGGTCAATTTATCTGTTTAAAGATTTATTTTTTTACCTATTTATATATTTAAATATTTTCTTATGTATATATTTAAATTTGTCCATTATTTCTGCATTTATATATTTACCTATTATTTTTTAAGAATGAATGTTCGAACAGAATGAATAAAAAAAAAGAAGAAAAGTGAAGTCACCATGTATTAAATACTATCACCCTAGAACAGGTGTACAATCTAGTGGAGTGATAAAATCCACAAAAAAATAATCTTATCTGCATCGCAAATAATTCCAAATATTTCAACTATAATTATATCAATAATTGGATAAAGGTCTAAATCTTCTAGTGAATACAT
Organism: Micropterix aruncella; assembly: GCA_944548615.1. Classification (NCBI taxonomy): domain Eukaryota; kingdom Metazoa; phylum Arthropoda; class Insecta; order Lepidoptera; family Micropterigidae; genus Micropterix; species Micropterix aruncella. The sequence continues at coordinate 737,920 of OX155967.1, read as the reverse complement.
TTTTATTTAATAAACTCCTAAATTTTACCAGTAATACGCTTAGAAATGTCGATAAAACAAGCGACAATGGCTTTGTGCTAAATATAACGGTTTTGGGATACTATAGCGTTATATATCCAGGTTCTTAAGGTTTAATCGATTGACTTGAAACATAGACCCTGAAGGGTCAAACAGGCGGTGTGATTCATAATAAGTAAAGTTTTAATCCAAGAAGGATTTCTCCTATAACATCCAAAGGGCCACGCGGAGCGACACAAAAAGGGGGATCCACGCCCGTTGCTCTGGGCAATAGTATTTTTTTATTTATTTTATTTATTCCATTTTAGATGACTTATCTTAGGTTACATAAGGAAAACATAATTGATTTCTAATTAAATAAAGCGACAAATTGATTTATTCCAATCCCATGCAACCCGAGGAACGTCACATATCTAACTAGGCTTACGCCTGTGCTTAGATGTGCGATTTCAGACTTATTTAAGATTGCGAGACATTAAAAGTTTGTTACTAGACATTAGATACTAATTAGAGTTTTTAAAAAATACGCAATATATTTAAAACATATTAGATTAAACTGTAATAATAATAATAAAATAATAATAATAACAACAGATAATAAATCACCATCTAATAACCGGATAATTGACTGATAATAACCAGATAATTGACTATTTTTATTAGTAGGTACAACATATTGACTACTTCTATTTAGTAGGTACAACATATTGACTACTTCTATTTTGGAAGACATAATATTTTACTTTTTGGCAATCTTTACTTATTTTTGCTATTTTTGACGCTACATTTAATGATTAAAAAAATATATATTCTCATTTTTATTGTTATTTTAATGAATTGATATAATATGTGCATAAAAACATTCTTTTTTTTATTATTTTCATCACGTTATTAATTTTATTTAATGTAATAGAATAACAACATAATGAGTTGATTTTTACCTACATATCTTACTCTTATGTTTTTTTTATCCATCTGATAATAACAATAATTATAACAATTAAATATTATCAAATTAAATGGTGATAATCAATTTAATTATATATTAATACCTATGTACTTTAGATACTTTTTTACGAGTAAGCATTCTTCTTTTGACTGGTAATAGAATAAAGAATTCAAACGACAAACGAATACCAAAACTATTATATTGATATGTGCAGGAACGGACTAAACCTTGTTTTATATACCTAACGGTTTTAAAATAACACATCCCTGTATAAATGTCTAAGTCAGTAAGTTAATGAACCTCCTAAAAAAGTTAAACATCTTTTCAATTTTATCTGTTTTTCAGAAAGACAGAGCAAAATTAATCTAGAACAAATTTTTAATCGAACAAAAACAAACTTTGCCAAATTTTAATGCAAAACTTCTACCCTCTGAAAGGGCTTTAATTGATTTAAAACTGTCTTGCGATCTTATTCAGAGACGTGTACTGAAGTTAGTCAGCTCATATTTGCAAACAACTTTTCAGATATTTGTATCATGCCATTATTTCAGATAACCATCGTGTTGATTTTTTAAATTATTTTTTTCTTTCTTTATAGTTAAGGGATAAATATTTTTTTTCCTATAAGTGCTACTTATTAAATCCTGTCTGTTTCGATTATTACATGTTGTATTAATATTTTTTAATGTTATTTCAGGCTATTCAATGAACATTAATTTTTTTTATATACCGAAATATTGTTAGTATGTTGTTTCTTTATGATTTCATTTTATTGTAATATATGTCATTTGCTAGGTATTGGTGAAATAATTATATTAATTAATTAGTTAGTTATTAGAAATTTATAAATAATTAAATTCTGTTGCGATAACAGGGAATATGAGATAACAGGGAATAGAGAGACATAATGTCCTGTATTATCACCATAAATGTATAATACCATAATTCAGACAATAAATATATTTCTATTTCATTACTAAGATAATAACAGGGTAATACTGATATTTCGGTCCCATACATTCCTTAATGTCTGTTTGAGTCGCTCATAATCGATCGCAGCGCCTATTTAGCCCCTGTCGACGAAATGACAACTAATTCACCGATCTCAGAGACCATTAAGTGCCAAAAGAAGAAAAAAAACTGCGCCGCATTGATGTTTGTATTCACAAATAATTATGGATCTCCTTAAAAACTTCAGTGACCACGATTTGTTAAGAGAAGCTATTGAAAGCGCAGATTTTGTATTTCTCGGTGATATTTTACCTTCCAAAAACGTGCCGATTGAGAATATAATATTTAATACACTTCATAGTTTTTATGTAGAATAATCTTATTTACAAAGGAGTATCCTAATGTCCAAAATCATGATTGTCATCTACAGAATTACCCCTTGGAATGCGGCAATTAATTGCCAAGTCACCCTGCATTTTTTAGAGAAAAGAGTGTTTTTCTTTTATGAATATATGTACTTATTTTTGCATCCTAAATATGCATAGCAACATCAAACAACATCGACCCAATATTATATTTTATTTTAGGAAATTAACCTACGAGACGCTTGACTTGTCAGCCTTCGACCGCGCCAAAAAAATCGTATTTTTCTAGGGACTTACCCGGATGTCGTTAATTCGTTTGGGTTCAAGTTCCGGAGTCCTCTTTTTCCTTTTAGTATGTGTCGCTTGGGCGTCGACTTAACTTCCTGGGCGCCCTCTTTTTCTCCACCTCAAAGAGTATAGTAATATATCGTTAACTATGTGTGTAGCTACCGCGCCACAGACCCCTCAATTTGTATCGAGTTTGATTTCATCGATATTTATTTACGTTTAGAAGTTACATAATGACTAGATATTCACTGCGTGGTTGGAAAAATGCAAGATATTCTTCAAATATAGTGGGATTGCGTGGGATTTAAATTTTCGAAACGCCACACCTTCTATGAAACACAACGCTTTATAATGTTTTGAACTCAATCTGGAACATGTATTGGGTTCCCAATTATTTCGTTTTAAAATCCCTAATTCACTTTTGCCAAAAATCAGGACATTTTGGACACATATAAATTAAAATGAAATAACAGCAATGGGGTATTTGACTATACTTACATACAATATTATAGTCAACTGGAAATAACATTGCTCGACATACCTACTTAAGAATCATTAATTAATTATTTGATGAACTAAAACAATTAATTAATCAAATAAGAAATAGCACATATCAGTTATGTGGCTATAAAGAAAGTGCTTCTGTGACTTTCCTTCGGATGTAAATGAAATAAATAAAGAAGATGGATATCGTCTCCCACACCAGAGAAGATATTCAAAGCACCCTGGTAGTAATGTGAAATGTTGAAAAAATAATAAAATGGGGAGATAATTAAAACTCCAGGGAACGTTAAGGGAACGAATTCAGTAGCTCGATAGGGTTTCTGACATTTTTACTTAAAACTTCGTTTGTTGAAAGTACACTTCTTCGCACTTGAGGAATAAATAAGTGAGTGTAAAGCACATTTTAAAAAACAAGCTTTTATAAAAATGTTCAGTCCCGAGCCAACCCTGGTTGCAGCAGCCATGTCATAGTGGAATTAGAATCATAATTAAATGCTATACAGAATTTCGTGTTTGTGCTGTTGACCGTTGAGGAGTCCCCTCGTTGGAAACCAACCCTGGGTGCAGCAGTCCTGTCGCGGTGAAACTTAGAACGGGTTATCATAATTAATATACAAAATTTCGTTTCTGTGCTGTTGACCGCGGAAGAGTAATCCTCGTCGGGAGTCGATCCTGGCTGTAGAATTAGGTGCTAATGGGCCCATGATGAGGTGGCCACGATGACCCATGTGTTCAGGGTCGGTCACACTCACGGGTCAACACCCATCCGATGGCCTCCACGCATGGGGTGCGAGCCTGGGTAGGACACTGGGACAACCAGTCTCCCCTGGGAATCAATCCTCTGGCGCTCCTGGACGGTCTGCGCACCGAGCGGCGCAAGCCAATCGACTGTGCTCTCCGACTAACAATCGGGGGAGTCTGGGAACTGTATTGTTTCCTATAGAGCGGGGGTAGTTGTCTACCTTACGGCGACTGCTCTTGAAATGACCATTGGCCATCCGATCCCGGTTCAGAGTCGGGCAAAGGACGCCTTGGTCCGCGATAGATTCGGTGCACTCCGTTTCACCGCTTCGTAAGGGAGAGGACCGCGCAAGCGACCTCGAACTCGGAACCAATCGAGAAACCGGAGAAATCTGGTCACAATTGGAAGTGAGGGCGCGAGTATCTCGAGCCCGCCGGGTTTATTCCTGGCTCACTCGCGGTAAGGCGTTGGACTCTCACGGGTTGTGACGTAGCTGGACGTAGGATTGTACTGTCCAAAGTCTTCTACGTTTACTGCAGGGCGACAGAACGACTAATCGTTAAAACGTCCTGTGGTGACGGGCTCGCCCGTTGTAGTCGACACCGCAAGATGTAGAATCAGGTCATGCTCACAATAAAAATGCATTGTCATCGTAACTGAACCAACGAGTAAAATTTCAACTTCGTAGGATAAGAGAAAATGGTTCTAATTCAGCTTGCAAGATTTTACCTTAACAAACTAACATAAATACTAACAAACATTGTAAGGTAAATAAAAGCTTGTAATAATAGCAAAAATAAATTTTAAAAAAAACAAGATTTTATTAAAATGCAGCCATGTCATAGCAGGGCTATCATAATTGAATTCGTATACAAAATGTCGTGTCTGTGCTGTTGACCAATGAGGAGTCCCCTCGTCGGGAGCCAACCCTGGGCTCAGCAGCCATGTCACGATGAAACTTATAACGGGCTATCATAATTGAATGCGTATACAAAATTGTGTGTCTGCGCCGTTGACCGTGGAAGAGTAGCCTCGTTGAAGGCCGATCTTGGGTGTAGAATAAGGTCATGATTACCATAAAAATGCATTATAATCGGAAGTGAACTAACAAGTAAAATGTCAGCTTCATAGGATAAGAGGAAGTGGCTCTAATTCAGCTTGTAAGATTCGACCTGAACAAATTAACTTACATACTGGGCTCGATTGAGTTTCTTCGTGAACTAAAATCGGAAATTAGTCCGTGTGAACGAGACAGGACAGTACGCTAGAGTGGAGTGTGAGATGACCGGTTGTCACTTTATCGCATTAAAACTGCGCGCCAAGGTCAAATCTTACACCGCACGAAATATGCTCGAATTTATTCGGACGAGTATAAGTTCAATAGGTAGTATTTATCGAAGATCGTTCGTTTCATATTCCGCTCTAACGTATTGTTCTGTCTCGTTCGCTGGGACTAATTTTAGTTTTAGTTCACAAAGAAACGCAATCGGGCCCATTAACACACATTGCAAGGTAAATAAAATCTTGTAATAAATTAATAGTTTAAAAAATACACTAAAAACACGCTTTTGGTCTATGATACGATATTCATATACACTCGGCTATGATACGATATTCCATCATGGAATGCCAGTGCCTATCTTCCGGCTTCAACATCAGACCTTGAAACCTAATCGTGGTCAAAGTTCATTTCAAGACTTGTCTAACAAGTCCAAACACAGCTATGATACGATGTTCCATCATGAAGTTCCAGTTCATATCTTCCGACTCCATCATCAGATCAGTTCGACAGTACCATATTATGGTATTGTCGTCAGAACTACATACAGCTGCCAATTTTCATGACGCTACGGTCCTTGGAAGATGGTTAAATTAGTTACCTTAGATTCCATTGCATAGTTAGTTACATACAGGTCGACCTAATAAAAGCGTGTTAAAAATATCACAGCTCGCCTGCATTACGAAAGTTTTACTTTTAGAATTACTCCCTATTTGCATTTACACACCTCAAAAACGTCAAAAGAGTTTCAAATGCCGTATTGGGTTCGGGTACCTGAATAATTATAATTATCAACTATAATAGCGTTTACTACATTCGTTTCCGCGATATTTTACTCCTCATATTGGTTGATTTACGTCCCGACGATACAGAGGGAAACCGTTAAGATTATTAATAGTGGTTTCCGTTTAACAGCGTTCCCGGTGATAAATTACGCTATGCCTTGTGCTAAAATAGTATCCGCTGCGCTGCAGCGCCGTCATAATCGCCGATAGATGGCGCTGCCGAAGGTTGTAATCAACTGATAACTGCCCGTCCAGGCGGCTGTAATCACTGCAAACATGTAAACAGCGTCGGATCTACGATTTTTCCAAGCTGGGGCAAAAACTTTTCTCTGGAGCCCCTCCCCTCTAGCATTTGAGATAAATTATTTTTTTTATCTCACAAAACAAATATATTGGGTGGGTTTTTTTGTGAAATGGGAATAAGTACCTTTAAATAAATTTTCATGCTTAATTACCTATTTTCTAATAACTTATCTGTACGTGTGTATAGAATACATACAACCAGTGTAGACAACGCATAAGCCAGACTGTACCACATCCACTAATATATATTTTATTATTTTTAACAACAAGATTTACAAATTTATTTTATTTTATTTTATTCTGGAACCAAACAGAACTACATACAATGCAATAAAAACCTATTTAAAAGTGTCAAAAATCCATTAATGTGATTCCGAATATAAAGTATACAAAATGAACGCAATATAATTTTATATTGTTTCCGCTTGAGAATGGGGGGAATCAGGATGGGAAGTGAGGTGAAAGGGAGAGACAAAATAGATAAAAATATATTATGTATGTATATAAATATATTTATATTTAATTTTAGGTATGATATATAGTTATTATAATGAATATACTGTAATGATCTGAAAATCATCACATGATCGCTTAGCAGCTCTAAGCTAACCGAAAATAGATTAATCAAATTTTAAAATTAAATTGTACTTGAAAAAGATCATAGTGACATCTAGCGATTTAATTAGGAACTAAAAACTGACAGATGAAAGAAGGGCCGTTGCTAAACTATAGAGCGCAGTGCCAGAGTCACATAAATAAAAGGGTTTGAGTAGTTTTTGAGAGTTAAGGACATTATTAGGGGTTTTAAATATAGACAATCAGGAATATTTGGCAAGAAATTAGCATATTTTGAGATTTTTACGAAAAATAGACGTAAATATCAATAATTGACAAATAGACAATAGAAGCATGTTTATGGTCTTAAAAAAAGTCGACCGATTGGTTTTTCAAAGAAATATAAAAAGGGGTTCATTAAATAGTAGGAATTATGGGAGAATTAATAGCAATATTGATAAAGTCATTTGAAGAACATTTAATTTATTATTAAGAGAAATTGGAAAACATAATCGACATCGATGGAAGAAAGCCGAATCGATGATGTCCAAAGAATTTTTCACCAAATAATTGCCAGTCAAAATAAAATTTAATAGTTAAAATGAGGAAATTTAGAAACACTTAATTAAAATAGAGGAATTACTAGATAAAAATACTATCAATAAATAAAATTGAAATAAAATAGTTATATTATTTCGCTTTCAAATGCGAAAGCGGAAACGATGCACAAGAAAGGCGGCAAGGTGAAGTCAAAGTATGATGATTTCCCGCCGAATATGAAACATCAATTTCTCATAATACGTAAAAATAAATACTTAAAGTCATATGTAGAATTAGAAGCAGGAATTATCGTTAAGAAATTCTCTTGTTACCAATGTGGCAGAGCGTTATTTAACAAAAAAATAGATAAATCAGATCGTTTTGTGATTGATTAGTCAATAGTTGTGGGTTAAATTATTAAAAAAAGGTCATATCGATAAGGGTGTTATAAAAGGGATGGACGTGTTGCTTCCGGCATCCATTAAGAAATTTTAGTTGCACGCACAAAAGCTGCGAAAGTTTGGGAAAGAAAAGTATATCTTGGGGCTCAGATGTGAGAATAAACAGTTTAAAATAAGGGCACTGAGATGCTGTGAAGCATCTTAGTGCCCAGTTCATTTAAATTCGTATAAAGTGTGCAGATCGTATATCACAGAAACGCTTTATCGCACTCGTCATTGAGGCGCTTTTTTACAAAGACACTAAAACGAACAAATAATTGAAAATCCAGTGCTAAAAATGTGAATCGAGAGAGCTACGCGAGTTGGCATGTAAAAATCCAACATTTCAATTAAAATAGAAGTACGAGATTTCGTCGGGTTGCAATACGGAAATTATATCAAAGATGGCGACGAGGCAAAGTCAGACCAATATGTCACAACATTGCGAGCGTTCTTCGGAGGTGCATAACATAGCGGTGAAATACAATTAACATTTGACGAAAACGCAGTAACGGCTTGAAAATTGCAGTACGATAGTAAACGGCTGGGGTTTCTAAAGAGACATTCTTCTTGGTGATGGCAGATTTCTAGAAAGGCGACACGCATCGAAGAAATTGACATTAGTTATAAGTGCATAATGTGAATGCAGCTGTAAATACGGGGAAGTATAGCCGAGAGTCATTGTCGGCAAAGATGTACTAAAAATATGTAAGTTTATTTTTGCCGAAGCTGGCGTTATTTAATTATTTAGGCCGAAGCTAGCAACCAATATTATCATTGTTGTATATTTTTTTTGGGGTTATAAATATTCGAGTTTTGTGGGTTTGTTGGAATTATTAGAAATGTTAAGTAGTTGTAACGTAAATGCGTGATTTCTACATATTTGCACGTTAACTAAAAATGAGGCATTTAACATCGATTGATATGAATAGTCGTTGATAGTTCTACGAGGTAAACCTCTAGTCAGACTATTATTTAATTTGGAAGAGAGTTAGCCTTTGCTAACTCCATTGATTTAGACATCAGCCATTATATAAATGTGCTTTTAATTTGGAAACTAGTTAAGGAAACATTCGAATTATACTGAATGTTAGAATAAAATTAAAGATAAGGAAAATTGTAGATTATATTAAGGTTTTTTTGTTTTGACTGATCGATGGGGTTTCAAGGATAACGGGGAGGGAATAGTATTAATAGAAATAATAGAACGAAAACCATATGGACATTCAGTGGACTGAATGGTAACCAGGTCGTAGTTTATATCGGGCATTAGCGACTGCGGTCATTTAAATTCATTATATCACTGGAACGCCATCGACTAGTTGACAGTGTGTTAGTTTATAAGTAATTTTATTGTTGTATGTAAACATTACGATTCATGTTTCAATATAATTGGACATTGAACATGTTTAAGTAAATAAGGGATTAGAATCTAATTGTCGAATTTCACGGCGGAGATTTAAACTCATGCATTATCATTATAAATATTATTTTATTAACAATCGACTGAACGCAGCCATTGTTGTCATCGACAAAAGATCGATCGAAAATAACTCAAGAAGAAATTGTAAATATTTGTGGTGAATTAGGCGCTCATTATAATAAATATAATTCACAATAGTAGTACTTAGACTAAAATAGAAGAATTTATAATTTTAATTGTTAATATATGCATTTGGTTTAATATATGGATTATTAATTGGAGAAGATTTGTTTCATTGAGGAAGTAATACAAAGAGGGAAATTATTAGGCAAGGTATTGGAAGCCTATCCCTCTTGAAGGTAATATTATCACTGTCGCTGTATGGTGGTAACATATTGAAATAAATATAGTAAAAATCTTCTCTGCAAATGACATATAAATCATAACTCACAGATAGAAATAGAAGTGAGAAGTAGTAGTAAAAATCAACGTTACATATGACGTCCCAATGTGGTGGGCCAATAGACATTGAAAGCATCGTAACATAACATAACGAGAAATAGATTATAAAATCATAACTCGCAGATAAAGAAATAGTAGTAGTAGAAAAAATTTTCTTTACAAATGGCGCCCAACGTGGGGCCTTGATAGATTCTAAATAAAATAAATAGTAAATTATTTCGATCGATCGTAATTTGGGCATTTAATAAATAAAAAATATAGAAACATGAATCGTGTGATATAACTGTATATTTAGCATTGCGAATTGTTGATATATTGTATATGTGTGTTGTTTTCTAGAAATCTGCCTATATACATAATTTAACGTTTATTGTACATTATGTACACATGTTGACTGCAATCGTCGTAAAAAATCAACGATTAAATAGCACCTCGGGAATAAAAATAGTTTAAAATAAAAATAAACAAATTTGATTGGTAATTAATTTTATTAAAATTAGGCTGAAAATAAAATAAATTAAAATAATTGTAATTAGGACGCCGCGGATAATAACCTTTGGCACGATAGTAATCGTCAACCTTTTGCTTTGAATAAAATAAAATAAATTAAATTCGTTTAATAAAAATAAAATAAATTGAATTAGTTTTGAATCAAAATAAAATAAATTAATTAAATTCGTTTAATCAATAATGGAATAAAATAAAATAAATTCGTTTAAATAAAAATAAAATAAATTAATTAAATTCGAATAGAGAACTCGATGGCTGGGAGGGGGTCGTCGGTTCGCATTTTTAATAATACCCTAAATAGTAATGATATGGATCAGAGACCTTATATTTATGTAAGGCTAAATAATTTTAAATTAAAAGCATTAGTAGATACAGGATCTTCTGTTAATATAATAGGGAGAAAATATATAACATTATTTCAGGATTGTGCGTTTGATAACAAATGCAATAATATACAATTGATGTCGGCGGATGGTACGATACAGAATATTATAGGAGAATTGAATATAGATATCAAATATGAGGACGTTTGCCGACGTTTAAAATACATACTTAGTAAATACATACTTGAAATACTTACTTATATATAAAATCGGAAGGTAAAGCCATAGGGCGATGCCACATAAAAGATATGGTAAAAATTAGTAAGGGGTGATTAAAGAACATTACGATTCTATCGGTTGAGTGATTAGTTATAGAAGCTCAATAAATTATTGGGAGTATTAAAAAAAAAAAACTCACGGTTTGTTGATGGTATGTTTTGTGGTTGTCATAGCATTATTATATTATTATATTGGCTGTCATTACGGTTATTATTATTTTATTGAGAGAATAACCAGCAGATTATTTTGAATATCAGAGTTATTGATTGTAGCGGGGTGTGTGTTCTTGTGTATGTATTGTATTATTATACTAAGATAATAAATTATTTTAACACGATATATCAAACATTAGATTTCATCATTTTTCAAGTTATAAATTACATTACAGATAATATCATTTTCCTGTTCCTTACTAGTAATAGATTAGATATCCTATCCTACCATCCTATCCATCATCCTATCACATTCCTATCCTACCATTCTATCATACACTACCTATCCTATCACATTCCTTATTTCTATTCCATTACCAAAGTCTTAATAGCAACAAATCATTAATGCCATACACAAAAGCAGTATAGAATAAATCAGAAATATTTTTAATTACAATACATATTAGCTTACACATTTAGTTGAGCATATAGTTTTAATTTTTATCACATTAGAATCACACATTATTGCATATATATATATATATATAGCATACAGTTACATTTACTAAACATATTATCCATTGATACTTATATGTATGAGAGAATGCACCTCGTGAAATCGTTGAGTTGTAAAATATTGTTAATAAGCTGACAGTTTTTTCATTTGGGTATCTAGTGGAGTGATATTGTTTTGCAAAATTGGGAAAAGAGTTATAACAAGGAGAGCGTTGTGTTGTTTGAATCTCTTCGTTTTAAGCAACAAGTATTCCTTTCCTATCCTATCCTATCTTATCCTAAATCCTATCCTAATCACCTACAACTTGTTGTCCAATCATTCCTACCTAAAGCGAAGAAATACAAGCGAACACGTTTAGGAATCTCATTAGTGTAATAAGTTTTTGTTGTTGAACTAAATGGCAAAGCAGTATCGGGGTACGATTTATTATATTGGAGAGAAGATTCCAAAGTATTATTAGTGAAGTCGATGGATTATTGTTATTGATAAAGTTGGTTGATCGTTATATTATTGAGGCTGTATAGGGCCAGATTAAAATCATTATTATAATTATTATAAAATATATTTTTGGAATTGAGTTATAGTGCTATATAGAAAGCGACTATAAGATGAATGAAGAGTCATATTAATATTGGTATTTAGTATAGAATGTTTGGTGGTATTGTCGACGTCTCGCTATATTAGAGCGGGATGAAGAAATTAGAATCGAAAAATAGCGCTAATTTTTAGAGCGACTATAATATTTATGGGAATTTTTATCTGAAGTGGGCGGTCTTCGGAGTTGGAGCCACTGCTCGGGTCCATGGTTTTGTTTTGTATTTGGTAACTTGCGAGGGAGTATATATCGAGGTCTCGGCAAGGTTGAGGTCGCACCTCAACGCGTGACCCTGATCAGGTCTACGCTTTTGGACGAGTTGACACCCAGAGTCGGATATGGTCTAGATTCGACAGGGAGGAGCTCAGATACCCAATGGGATTATTATTATTACGGTGGCATTATGGTTACATGCACCAAAGGGGTTATTATGGGGTTGCGAAATTAGAATAGACCGGATATTGATTTAGTTTATGTTATGAAGGAGATAAATAGTAGCGATCCAGGAGGGTGAGAGTAGGTGGACGATAAATACATTTGTTAATTAGTAAACCAACATAAGTTGTGATGAAGGAGGGGATTGATTTTGGTATGAAGATAGAATGAAAGGCGCTGTGAACGTGGGAGGTATGCAAGGCGGTGAAAGGATAAATTCAGTTTCCAAATTCTGAAATAACGAATGAGAGTTAGAAACCATTTACAGTGTACGTTAAAATCACAAACAATAGACTAGTGAAGAACCTATTAACAATCGTCAGGTTATCTAACTTGAGATTGTGTCTAAGTAAATAGCAGAAGGACAAGCCCAGCGTGAAATAGCATACTATATTAAATAAAAACTTACTATGCGACTGGTTGGGACAATGTCACGATTTTTTTTAAAATCTAGAACATTAAGGGACGACCAGAGCCTGTTCAAGTGCATTGTTCTGACTTAGGCATATTCAAACTATATTTTTTTGAAGAGTAGACAGTTAAAATGTTCACCATCGAGGACTCGGGTTAAATCCTAATTGAGCGGAGTGGGTGAACGGAGAATAAATAGACGGAATCAATTTAAATTTTGCAACGGAGAGAAATATTATAATTATTATATTGACGTATTGAGATTATTTATAGATGGTCGATGGAACAGAATAAGTAGGTGGAGACATGGTCGAGGACTCGGGTTTATTTCCTAATTGAGCGGACGCATGTTGAAGCGAAAGAGAGGAGGACAAGTTGGAATATATTAAATAAATATTGAATTTTGCAACGGAGAGAAATATTATAATTATTATATTAATGTATTGAGATTATTTATAGATTGGTCGATAGAACAGAATAAGTAGGTGGAGACATGGTCGAGGACTCGGGTTTATTTCCTAATTGAGCGGACGCATGTTGAAGCGAAAGAGAGGAGGAGAAGTTGGAATATATTAAATAAATATTAAAAATTTGCAACAGGAGTGTTTGGAATCTTCGTCATTATTATTATTATAGGTATGATATTATTGAGGTGAGATATAGAGAAGAAAGTTAGAAATTATATTAAAAATATTATCATTAAAAGATCCGGGTTAGGAGATTGATAGTATATAGAAACAAGATAGAAATTGTAGACTTGAAGAGGGAAGACAAGCCACAAACATATCATAAGGGTACGTGAATTAAAAGTAAAATATTATCATAACATTATAGTACAAAACATATCATAAGGGTACGTGAATTAAAAGTAAAATATTATCATAACATTATAGTACAAAACATATCGTAAAAGTACGTGAATTAAACGTAAACTATTATCATTGACATTATAGTACAAACATATTGTAGGAGTTACATAGTTTATTATATAAATTACTAACATTAAAATTACATTGCAAAATATCATAAGTAAGCGATTGGAGATTAAACAGATAACACGAAAGATATGTGATATGATTGCTTGAGGGCAAGCAGAGATTTTGGGAGGGGGTATTGTAATGATCTGAAAATCATCACATGATCGCTTAGCAGCTCTAAGCTAACCGAAAATAGATTAATCAAATTTTAAAATTAAATTGTACTTGAAAAAGATCATAGTGACATCTAGCGATTTAATTAGGAACTAAAAACTGACAGATGAAAGAAGGGCCGTTGCTAAACTATAGAGCGCAGTGCCAGAGTCACATAAATAAAAGGGTTTGAGTAGTTTTTGAGAGTTAAGGACATTATTAGGGGTTTTAAATATAGACAATCAGGAATATTTGGCAAGAAATTAGCATATTTTGAGATTTTTACGAAAAATAGACGTAAATATCAATAATTGACAAATAGACAATAGAAGCATGTTTATGGTCTTAAAAAAAGTCGACCGATTGGTTTTTCAAAGAAATATAAAAAGGGGTTCATTAAATAGTAGGAATTATGGGAGAATTAATAGCAATATTGATAAAGTCATTTGAAGAACATTTAATTTATTATTAAGAGAAATTGGAAAACATAATCGACATCGATGGAAGAAAGCCGAATCGATGATGTCCAAAGAATTTTTCACCAAATAATTGCCAGTCAAAATAAAATTTAATAGTTAAAATGAGGAAATTTAGAAACACTTAATTAAAATAGAGGAATTACTAGATAAAAATACTATCAATAAATAAAATTGAAATAAAATAGTTATATTATTTCGCTTTCAAATGCGAAAGCGGAAACGATGCACAAGAAAGGCGGCAAGGTGAAGTCAAAGTATGATGATTTCCCGCCGAATATGAAACATCAATTTCTCATAATACGTAAAAATAAATACTTAAAGTCATATGTAGAATTAGAAGCAGGAATTATCGTTAAGAAATTCTCTTGTTACCAATGTGGCAGAGCGTTATTTAACAAAAAAATAGATAAATCAGATCGTTTTGTGATTGATTAGTCAATAGTTGTGGGTTAAATTATTAAAAAAAGGTCATATCGATAAGGGTGTTATAAAAGGGATGGACGTGTTGCTTCCGGCATCCATTAAGAAATTTTAGTTGCACGCACAAAAGCTGCGAAAGTTTGGGAAAGAAAAGTATATCTTGGGGCTCAGATGTGAGAATAAACAGTTTAAAATAAGGGCACTGAGATGCTGTGAAGCATCTTAGTGCCCAGTTCATTTAAATTCGTATAAAGTGTGCAGATCGTATATCACAGAAACGCTTTATCGCACTCGTCATTGAGGCGCTTTTTTACAAAGACACTAAAACGAACAAATAATTGAAAATCCAGTGCTAAAAATGTGAATCGAGAGAGCTACGCGAGTTGGCATGTAAAAATCCAACATTTCAATTAAAATAGAAGTACGAGATTTCGTCGGGTTGCAATACGGAAATTATATCAAAGATGGCGACGAGGCAAAGTCAGACCAATATGTCACAACATTGCGAGCGTTCTTCGGAGGTGCATAACATAGCGGTGAAATACAATTAACATTTGACGAAAACGCAGTAACGGCTTGAAAATTGCAGTACGATAGTAAACGGCTGGGGTTTCTAAAGAGACATTCTTCTTGGTGATGGCAGATTTCTAGAAAGGCGACACGCATCGAAGAAATTGACATTAGTTATAAGTGCATAATGTGAATGCAGCTGTAAATACGGGGAAGTATAGCCGAGAGTCATTGTCGGCAAAGATGTACTAAAAATATGTAAGTTTATTTTTGCCGAAGCTGGCGTTATTTAATTATTTAGGCCGAAGCTAGCAACCAATATTATCATTGTTGTATATTTTTTTTGGGGTTATAAATATTCGAGTTTTGTGGGTTTGTTGGAATTATTAGAAATGTTAAGTAGTTGTAACGTAAATGCGTGATTTCTACATATTTGCACGTTAACTAAAAATGAGGCATTTAACATCGATTGATATGAATAGTCGTTGATAGTTCTACGAGGTAAACCTCTAGTCAGACTATTATTTAATTTGGAAGAGAGTTAGCCTTTGCTAACTCCATTGATTTAGACATCAGCCATTATATAAATGTGCTTTTAATTTGGAAACTAGTTAAGGAAACATTCGAATTATACTGAATGTTAGAATAAAATTAAAGATAAGGAAAATTGTAGATTATATTAAGGTTTTTTTGTTTTGACTGATCGATGGGGTTTCAAGGATAACGGGGAGGGAATAGTATTAATAGAAATAATAGAACGAAAACCATATGGACATTCAGTGGACTGAATGGTAACCAGGTCGTAGTTTATATCGGGCATTAGCGACTGCGGTCATTTAAATTCATTATATCACTGGAACGCCATCGACTAGTTGACAGTGTGTTAGTTTATAAGTAATTTTATTGTTGTATGTAAACATTACGATTCATGTTTCAATATAATTGGACATTGAACATGTTTAAGTAAATAAGGGATTAGAATCTAATTGTCGAATTTCACGGCGGAGATTTAAACTCATGCATTATCATTATAAATATTATTTTATTAACAATCGACTGAACGCAGCCATTGTTGTCATCGACAAAAGATCGATCGAAAATAACTCAAGAAGAAATTGTAAATATTTGTGGTGAATTAGGCGCTCATTATAATAAATATAATTCACAATAGTAGTACTTAGACTAAAATAGAAGAATTTATAATTTTAATTGTTAATATATGCATTTGGTTTAATATATGGATTATTAATTGGAGAAGATTTGTTTCATTGAGGAAGTAATACAAAGAGGGAAATTATTAGGCAAGGTATTGGAAGCCTATCCCTCTTGAAGGTAATATTATCACTGTCGCTGTATGGTGGTAACATATTGAAATAAATATAGTAAAAATCTTCTCTGCAAATGACATATAAATCATAACTCACAGATAGAAATAGAAGTGAGAAGTAGTAGTAAAAATCAACGTTACATATGACGTCCCAATGTGGTGGGCCAATAGACATTGAAAGCATCGTAACATAACATAACGAGAAATAGATTATAAAATCATAACTCGCAGATAAAGAAATAGTAGTAGTAGAAAAAATTTTCTTTACAAATGGCGCCCAACGTGGGGCCTTGATAGATTCTAAATAAAATAAATAGTAAATTATTTCGATCGATCGTAATTTGGGCATTTAATAAATAAAAAATATAGAAACATGAATCGTGTGATATAACTGTATATTTAGCATTGCGAATTGTTGATATATTGTATATGTGTGTTGTTTTCTAGAAATCTGCCTATATACATAATTTAACGTTTATTGTACATTATGTACACATGTTGACTGCAATCGTCGTAAAAAATCAACGATTAAATAGCACCTCGGGAATAAAAATAGTTTAAAATAAAAATAAACAAATTTGATTGGTAATTAATTTTATTAAAATTAGGCTGAAAATAAAATAAATTAAAATAATTGTAATTAGGACGCCGCGGATAATAACCTTTGGCACGATAGTAATCGTCAACCTTTTGCTTTGAATAAAATAAAATAAATTAAATTCGTTTAATAAAAATAAAATAAATTGAATTAGTTTTGAATCAAAATAAAATAAATTAATTAAATTCGTTTAATCAATAATGGAATAAAATAAAATAAATTCGTTTAAATAAAAATAAAATAAATTAATTAAATTCGAATAGAGAACTCGATGGCTGGGAGGGGGTCGTCGGTTCGCATTTTTAATAATACCCTAAATAGTAATGATATGGATCAGAGACCTTATATTTATGTAAGGCTAAATAATTTTAAATTAAAAGCATTAGTAGATACAGGATCTTCTGTTAATATAATAGGGAGAAAATATATAACATTATTTCAGGATTGTGCGTTTGATAACAAATGCAATAATATACAATTGATGTCGGCGGATGGTACGATACAGAATATTATAGGAGAATTGAATATAGATATCAAATATGAGGACGTTTGCCGACGTTTAAAATACATACTTAGTAAATACATACTTGAAATACTTACTTATATATAAAATCGGAAGGTAAAGCCATAGGGCGATGCCACATAAAAGATATGGTAAAAATTAGTAAGGGGTGATTAAAGAACATTACGATTCTATCGGTTGAGTGATTAGTTATAGAAGCTCAATAAATTATTGGGAGTATTAAAAAAAAAAAACTCACGGTTTGTTGATGGTATGTTTTGTGGTTGTCATAGCATTATTATATTATTATATTGGCTGTCATTACGGTTATTATTATTTTATTGAGAGAATAACCAGCAGATTATTTTGAATATCAGAGTTATTGATTGTAGCGGGGTGTGTGTTCTTGTGTATGTATTGTATTATTATACTAAGATAATAAATTATTTTAACACGATATATCAAACATTAGATTTCATCATTTTTCAAGTTATAAATTACATTACAGATAATATCATTTTCCTGTTCCTTACTAGTAATAGATTAGATATCCTATCCTACCATCCTATCCATCATCCTATCACATTCCTATCCTACCATTCTATCATACACTACCTATCCTATCACATTCCTTATTTCTATTCCATTACCAAAGTCTTAATAGCAACAAATCATTAATGCCATACACAAAAGCAGTATAGAATAAATCAGAAATATTTTTAATTACAATACATATTAGCTTACACATTTAGTTGAGCATATAGTTTTAATTTTTATCACATTAGAATCACACATTATTGCATATATATATATATATATAGCATACAGTTACATTTACTAAACATATTATCCATTGATACTTATATGTATGAGAGAATGCACCTCGTGAAATCGTTGAGTTGTAAAATATTGTTAATAAGCTGACAGTTTTTTCATTTGGGTATCTAGTGGAGTGATATTGTTTTGCAAAATTGGGAAAAGAGTTATAACAAGGAGAGCGTTGTGTTGTTTGAATCTCTTCGTTTTAAGCAACAAGTATTCCTTTCCTATCCTATCCTATCTTATCCTAAATCCTATCCTAATCACCTACAACTTGTTGTCCAATCATTCCTACCTAAAGCGAAGAAATACAAGCGAACACGTTTAGGAATCTCATTAGTGTAATAAGTTTTTGTTGTTGAACTAAATGGCAAAGCAGTATCGGGGTACGATTTATTATATTGGAGAGAAGATTCCAAAGTATTATTAGTGAAGTCGATGGATTATTGTTATTGATAAAGTTGGTTGATCGTTATATTATTGAGGCTGTATAGGGCCAGATTAAAATCATTATTATAATTATTATAAAATATATTTTTGGAATTGAGTTATAGTGCTATATAGAAAGCGACTATAAGATGAATGAAGAGTCATATTAATATTGGTATTTAGTATAGAATGTTTGGTGGTATTGTCGACGTCTCGCTATATTAGAGCGGGATGAAGAAATTAGAATCGAAAAATAGCGCTAATTTTTAGAGCGACTATAATATTTATGGGAATTTTTATCTGAAGTGGGCGGTCTTCGGAGTTGGAGCCACTGCTCGGGTCCATGGTTTTGTTTTGTATTTGGTAACTTGCGAGGGAGTATATATCGAGGTCTCGGCAAGGTTGAGGTCGCACCTCAACGCGTGACCCTGATCAGGTCTACGCTTTTGGACGAGTTGACACCCAGAGTCGGATATGGTCTAGATTCGACAGGGAGGAGCTCAGATACCCAATGGGATTATTATTATTACGGTGGCATTATGGTTACATGCACCAAAGGGGTTATTATGGGGTTGCGAAATTAGAATAGACCGGATATTGATTTAGTTTATGTTATGAAGGAGATAAATAGTAGCGATCCAGGAGGGTGAGAGTAGGTGGACGATAAATACATTTGTTAATTAGTAAACCAACATAAGTTGTGATGAAGGAGGGGATTGATTTTGGTATGAAGATAGAATGAAAGGCGCTGTGAACGTGGGAGGTATGCAAGGCGGTGAAAGGATAAATTCAGTTTCCAAATTCTGAAATAACGAATGAGAGTTAGAAACCATTTACAGTGTACGTTAAAATCACAAACAATAGACTAGTGAAGAACCTATTAACAATCGTCAGGTTATCTAACTTGAGATTGTGTCTAAGTAAATAGCAGAAGGACAAGCCCAGCGTGAAATAGCATACTATATTAAATAAAAACTTACTATGCGACTGGTTGGGACAATGTCACGATTTTTTTTAAAATCTAGAACATTAAGGGACGACCAGAGCCTGTTCAAGTGCATTGTTCTGACTTAGGCATATTCAAACTATATTTTTTTGAAGAGTAGACAGTTAAAATGTTCACCATCGAGGACTCGGGTTAAATCCTAATTGAGCGGAGTGGGTGAACGGAGAATAAATAGACGGAATCAATTTAAATTTTGCAACGGAGAGAAATATTATAATTATTATATTGACGTATTGAGATTATTTATAGATGGTCGATGGAACAGAATAAGTAGGTGGAGACATGGTCGAGGACTCGGGTTTATTTCCTAATTGAGCGGACGCATGTTGAAGCGAAAGAGAGGAGGACAAGTTGGAATATATTAAATAAATATTGAATTTTGCAACGGAGAGAAATATTATAATTATTATATTAATGTATTGAGATTATTTATAGATTGGTCGATAGAACAGAATAAGTAGGTGGAGACATGGTCGAGGACTCGGGTTTATTTCCTAATTGAGCGGACGCATGTTGAAGCGAAAGAGAGGAGGAGAAGTTGGAATATATTAAATAAATATTAAAAATTTGCAACAGGAGTGTTTGGAATCTTCGTCATTATTATTATTATAGGTATGATATTATTGAGGTGAGATATAGAGAAGAAAGTTAGAAATTATATTAAAAATATTATCATTAAAAGATCCGGGTTAGGAGATTGATAGTATATAGAAACAAGATAGAAATTGTAGACTTGAAGAGGGAAGACAAGCCACAAACATATCATAAGGGTACGTGAATTAAAAGTAAAATATTATCATAACATTATAGTACAAAACATATCATAAGGGTACGTGAATTAAAAGTAAAATATTATCATAACATTATAGTACAAAACATATCGTAAAAGTACGTGAATTAAACGTAAACTATTATCATTGACATTATAGTACAAACATATTGTAGGAGTTACATAGTTTATTATATAAATTACTAACATTAAAATTACATTGCAAAATATCATAAGTAAGCGATTGGAGATTAAACAGATAACACGAAAGATATGTGATATGATTGCTTGAGGGCAAGCAGAGATTTTGGGAGGGGGTATTGTAATGATCTGAAAATCATCACATGATCGCTTAGCAGCTCTAAGCTAACCGAAAATAGATTAATCAAATTTTAAAATTAAATTGTACTTGAAAAAGATCATAGTGACATCTAGCGATTTAATTAGGAACTAAAAACTGACAGATGAAAGAAGGGCCGTTGCTAAACTATAGAGCGCAGTGCCAGAGTCACATAAATAAAAGGGTTTGAGTAGTTTTTGAGAGTTAAGGACATTATTAGGGGTTTTAAATATAGACAATCAGGAATATTTGGCAAGAAATTAGCATATTTTGAGATTTTTACGAAAAATAGACGTAAATATCAATAATTGACAAATAGACAATAGAAGCATGTTTATGGTCTTAAAAAAAGTCGACCGATTGGTTTTTCAAAGAAATATAAAAAGGGGTTCATTAAATAGTAGGAATTATGGGAGAATTAATAGCAATATTGATAAAGTCATTTGAAGAACATTTAATTTATTATTAAGAGAAATTGGAAAACATAATCGACATCGATGGAAGAAAGCCGAATCGATGATGTCCAAAGAATTTTTCACCAAATAATTGCCAGTCAAAATAAAATTTAATAGTTAAAATGAGGAAATTTAGAAACACTTAATTAAAATAGAGGAATTACTAGATAAAAATACTATCAATAAATAAAATTGAAATAAAATAGTTATATTATTTCGCTTTCAAATGCGAAAGCGGAAACGATGCACAAGAAAGGCGGCAAGGTGAAGTCAAAGTATGATGATTTCCCGCCGAATATGAAACATCAATTTCTCATAATACGTAAAAATAAATACTTAAAGTCATATGTAGAATTAGAAGCACGAATTATCGTTAAGAAATTCTCTTGTTACCAATGTGGCAGAGCGTTATTTAACAAAAAAATAGATAAATCAGATCGTTTTGTGATTGATTAGTCAATAGTTGTGGGTTAAATTATTAAAAAAAGGTCATATCGATAAGGGTGTTATAAAAGGGATGGACGTGTTGCTTCCGGCATCCATTAAGAAATTTTAGTTGCACGCACAAAAGCTGCGAAAGTTTGGGAAAGAAAAGTATATCTTGGGGCTCAGATGTGAGAATAAACAGTTTAAAATAAGGGCACTGAGATGCTGTGAAGCATCTTAGTGCCCAGTTCATTTAAATTCGTATAAAGTGTGCAGATCGTATATCACAGAAACGCTTTATCGCACTCGTCATTGAGGCGCTTTTTTACAAAGACACTAAAACGAACAAATAATTGAAAATCCAGTGCTAAAAATGTGAATCGAGAGAGCTACGCGAGTTGGATTGTAAAAATCCAACATTTCAATTAAAATAGAAGTACGAGATTTCGTCGGGTTGCAATACGGAAATTATATCAAAGATGGCGACGAGGCAAAGTCAGACCAATATGTCACAACATTGCGAGCGTTCTTCGGAGGTGCATAACATAGCGGTGAAATACAATTAACATTTGACGAAAACGCAGTAACGGCTTGAAAATTGCAGTACGATAGTAAACGGCTGGGGTTTCTAAAGAGACATTCTTCTTGGTGATGGCAGATTTCTAGAAAGGCGACACGCATCGAAGAAATTGACATTAGTTATAAGTGCATAATGTGAATGCAGCTGTAAATACGGGGAAGTATAGCCGAGAGTCATTGTCGGCAAAGATGTACTAAAAATATGTAAGTTTATTTTTGCCGAAGCTGGCGTTATTTAATTATTTAGGCCGAAGCTAGCAACCAATATTATCATTGTTGTATATTTTTTTTGGGGTTATAAATATTCGAGTTTTGTGGGTTTGTTGGAATTATTAGAAATGTTAAGTAGTTGTAACGTAAATGCGTGATTTCTACATATTTGCACGTTAACTAAAAATGAGGCATTTAACATCGATTGATATGAATAGTCGTTGATAGTTCTACGAGGTAAACCTCTAGTCAGACTATTATTTAATTTGGAAGAGAGTTAGCCTTTGCTAACTCCATTGATTTAGACATCAGCCATTATATAAATGTGCTTTTAATTTGGAAACTAGTTAAGGAAACATTCGAATTATACTGAATGTTAGAATAAAATTAAAGATAAGGAAAATTGTAGATTATATTAAGGTTTTTTTGTTTTGACTGATCGATGGGGTTTCAAGGATAACGGGGAGGGAATAGTATTAATAGAAATAATAGAACGAAAACCATATGGACATTCAGTGGACTGAATGGTAACCAGGTCGTAGTTTATATCGGGCATTAGCGACTGCGGTCATTTAAATTCATTATATCACTGGAACGCCATCGACTAGTTGACAGTGTGTTAGTTTATAAGTAATTTTATTGTTGTATGTAAACATTACGATTCATGTTTCAATATAATTGGACATTGAACATGTTTAAGTAAATAAGGGATTAGAATCTAATTGTCGAATTTCACGGCGGAGATTTAAACTCATACATTATCATTATAAATATTATTTTATTAACAATCGACTGAACGCAGCCATTGTTGTCATCGACAAAAGATCGATCGAAAATAACTCAAGAAGAAATTGTAAATATTTGTGGTGAATTAGGCGCTCATTATAATAAATATAATTCACAATAGTAGTACTTAGACTAAAATAGAAGAATTTATAATTTTAATTGTTAATATATGCATTTGGTTTAATATATGGATTATTAATTGGAGAAGATTTGTTTCATTGAGGAAGTAATACAAAGAGGGAAATTATTAGGCAAGGTATTGGAAGCCTATCCCTCTTGAAGGTAATATTATCACTGTCGCTGTATGGTGGTAACATATTGAAATAAATATAGTAAAAATCTTCTCTGCAAATGACATATAAATCATAACTCACAGATAGAAATAGAAGTGAGAAGTAGTAGTAAAAATCAACGTTACATATGACGTCCCAATGTGGTGGGCCAATAGACATTGAAAGCATCGTAACATAACATAACGAGAAATAGATTATAAAATCATAACTCGCAGATAAAGAAATAGTAGTAGTAGAAAAAATTTTCTTTACAATACTTGAGATAAAATTATGTCCTTGAACTAAATTAACCTTTCAGCCGCCGGCCCTCCAGAAAGCTATTGTACGCCCCGCGCCAGCCTGTTTTGAAAAGAAGGGCGAGCGCCGCGCTGTGTTTATACTAAGTATTTTCCATATTACCATCATATCGATCAAAACCACTAAATATCTATTAATGAATTGCCTAACTTATTTACTTGTTAACCTATTTATCAAAATTTCACAGTGATAGCCAAGGTCGTTTGATCAGAATAATGATTTATTCAAACGAGTGTCATTTTCTCCCGAACGCAAATAAAACACCCACAATTAATTGTTTGAGCATATTTTTTCACTTTTTTTTAAATTATCAGAAAGTTAAATAAATTCTCTTTAGAATAAAAATAAAATCGTATAACATTATAGTACTAATAAGTAGTGTAATATTAATTTCAATTTGTCAATATTTTTGGTTTTACTTTTTCCGGCGGAGTTTACGTGACTCAAAACATAGGGTGTTTGTAAACGATCGATATATTATTTTAGTTAGACTCTCTGTAATGCCTCTGAAATCTTGAAACTAAACATAACGGCTACCAAGACAAAGTTTTTCTAGGTAATCTACCTAGTAAAATCCCTTTTTATCCCCAACTATATACCCATTTATTTCGTATTTTTAATACCAATTTCGTTGAATAGCTAGGTAGCTACAAAACACTACCCAGAAACAGTTTTCTCAAAGTAATTAGTAAGGGTGTGTTATGATTATCCATAAAAATATAATTTTCGAAAAATTTCATCAATATAATTATAGCTATTTTTGAAAAAAAAATACCTAGGTATTTGCTAATAAAATTAAAGTATAGTAAAAGTATAAGTGTAATTATTATTAATAATATTAATAAGGGAATATAGTATATAATATATAAATTATTAAAAAATTTGTACCTAGGTACTTCCTGGGTAGGTACTTTTTTACTTATAGATTGCAACTATCCCACATTTTGTGTAAAACCATCATTCGTAAATAAATAAAACAGGTGTAAAAGAATCACACCGTTCATATTTTAGCGCTTAATTTATTAGTAGCCATGCTTCTAGTAACTGACTATAATATACCTGCAAAAGGCGATTCAAAAGGCCACTCCTTTTTTTAGGTTACTCAAGCAAGTCGAATCGTAATGTCTAACATCTGTTTGTCACTTCCCACGCGACCGACCGATACAATGACGAAGCCCTATGAAGGTCGAAGCATCGATATCCCTGCGTTGGGACGAAGGGTCTGTACTCTGTTTCCAAAACTTTAATCTGCAACAACTCTTACTTCGTCAATCATTTCTTTTAAATTTGTCCTTTTTAATTAGACACCGTGTCACATTGGACTTGCGTTAACGTATTAGAATCATTGTCAACGTTTTAAGAAATATATTTTCATTAGGGTTACTTATTGTACTCATCTATATTTACGAACACTAGCGTATTATTAGTCTACTGATTATTATTTTTCATCATTGTAAACAAAATATTTTACCAGTAATTATTGTCGTGATATTTTGAGATTTAGTTATTTCATAATTTTATATTAATTCTTATCTTGATTAAGTAGATAACAAAAATACAACTTACTGTTACCGTTTTAGATTTATTTTACTATACGAATATAAGACAGGTACTCAATGACGATTGTTTGATAGTGATAGTTAAGTACCAATAATAAATATAAAGTTTACATTCAAAAATGTCAACATATCTTACAATTATAACTCACCAGGTTGACTTTCTGAGATGACACGAAATATTCGGCAACTCAGAAATAATGTCCATATAAAATTTAGCTTAAAAGTCTGAAAGAGATCAAGAGCAACAAATAACATCGTGATTTATGTCATATAAAATTTATTAAAGAAAACATTTATTCCCAAATAATTCCACTGACCGCTGGCAAATGAAAGTCCTAGAAATGGCATGGATACTATAAACATTACTTTTTAACTTATGGTTAGTAGTTTTAGAATTATAAATAAAGTAATTTAAAATATTCATATTATAATTTAAAACTATGATCTCAAGTATATTATCGAGTTCATTATTTGATTTGGTGTAAAAACAATTATTTATTCGTTATTGTCCGTAACAAAAACAATAATATGTACAAAAATGTTGTATTTACTATTTATGGCTTTAATTGAACTTCATTTGTTTCTCAGTACAATGACAGAAGGTAGGTCTACTTTTGTAACTCGATTTTGACGAACTTTTACATAACCAATTACCTATTTTTAAATTTTACATACATAAAAAGTTCCGATGACAATACAATATTCTATAGGTAAAATAATAAAATACATGTCGGGTGTTTGAATACCTACAACATTTTAAGGGGGTTATTATTTATGAAACATTGACAAGTAGGACTGCTAGTATTAGAATTATAGTATTATAAAGCACCATTGATAATGAAAATATAAAAATTACCCACAAAAAGCAGTAACTTATACTTACATATTATATTTAAAGCGACCTGATTGTAGACGAAAATACACAATACCTTCTAACGAATAGAATACATTCGTAACCAAAATTCTTTTATACCCTTCCGAGACTCATTGACATGGTTATCTAGGCGACTATTTTGACTATGGTTATCTAGGCGACTTGATTGCGTTGGACGTGATATTTTACTAAACAAACTAAATCATTATGGAGTTAGAGAGGACTGCTTAAAATGGTTTGATTCATATTTGAAAAATAGAACTTTAATCGTGGAAATTACACATTGTCAAAATCAAAACATTACGAAACACTGTTCGATTGCTTTAATTAATAAATTTGGTGTCCCGCAGGGTTCAATTTTGGGCCCTATTCTATTTTTAGTTTATGTAAATGATTTACCAATGTATTTCAAAGATATATTTCCAGCACAGCCAGATACAGACCTTATAGGTCTAGTTGGTTGTACGACTTCGCCTCATTTCGGATATGCTAGCACATTTATATGCATAGAGCTATGTTTTTTCCTCTATACTAATGTTTATTTTTAAAGATTCTGCATATAAGATAGTATGTATGTCCATGTCTCTTTTTTTGTACATTACTTTAACAGTTTGGAAACGCGTGGTCTGGTGGTTAACGCTGGCGATACCGTTACATGTCAAAATCATAAATACGGACTTTACGAATTGCCGCAGATCCTTGCTCGCCGAAATTGCCTATACAATACTGTACCTCTAATCTCTCTTTGGAATTCTCAAATCAAAAATCTATGACATCAAGGAATTTTAAGACTCAAAAATGAAGATACAAGTTTAGTATTTATTGGAGAGTAAAAGACGTAAGCTTGATTCTATACATAAAACTATAGTTAAAAACTTTAAAAATGTAGACTCCATTTTTTTTATATTTTATCAAATACTTTTTGTTTATGTACTTAAAAAACTGTTAAAAATCGTATGCAGGTTATTTTTCGTAAACTTTTGTTACAAAGAAATGGAAATAATAAAAAAAATATATATCCTCGGAAATTGAATATCCTGGGAAACAAAGTTTGAATTAAAAAAAAATATAGCGATATTAACTCACTTTTTTATGTTAAAAAATATTTCGTTAAAAAAATAAATAAAAAAAAACTTTCTTGTAATCATTATGTAACAAATATAAAACATCCTCTATAGTCGCGATGTGTTTGGTCGTTGCTACAGTAAGTTAAAGTTTTCCAGGAAATTACTTGTGAAACGTCAGATTAATTTAAGTATATGTAATCTAGACTAAATTTCCAATAACATGATATTTAATTTATTATAAATTATTTGAAAAAATACGAGATTTTACTCAATAAACGGCTTGCTTGTGTTAACTGTTCCAAGGAACCGGCATTGAATCGCGAATAATACCCATTGTTACTTCCTATTTCGGAGATTTGAAGGTTTATATATGATAATAATATATTTAAATAATATTAAAACAACATCTACTTACATTATTTCTGGTATCCACAACACAAATCACTAATACAGATACTCTAGGAACGACTTTAAACGTTGCCGTCCGAAGAAATTATGATGTACGCATTTCAGGGTCGGTTTAGGCATCTCAAAAATGATATTTTGTAAACTGCGATATTTCTTTCGGTTGCTAGTTTTATTGGCAAGCGGCTGTACTTAAATTTATTACGCTGGTGTAAACCATTAGGTAGAAAAAAAATAAAAATCAGCGCCGCATCTGCTGTCACAGACGGTGTGACGCCGGCGCTGAGGGACAAAAATCGTCTGGCACAGCGTATGTGACGGCGGCGCTCTAAGAGTTAAATGAAATATAATATGTATAAATGTTTTGTGATCATCTAGATAGACTCTAGATTTTTTTTTATTGAGTTCTTATACGAGGTTTTTGATGAGTGTAATATGTCCACACTTAAAAAGTCTGTATTATATCTATGACATACTCTGTATAGAAATGCATTTTGAGATGCGTTGGTTTTCACCACAGGTACCTAGATGAATGCGATCGAACAGGGCGGGGAGGAACATAAAATTCAATGCGCTCCAAAATCGCGTTCGCATCGATGGAATTATTTACCAACCCATGCAATAATACGGCATCGATCAAGACTCTACGGCTCTCCAATGACATTAAATTGTGGGCTTTTAAGGATTCCTCATAGGAGCTGGGCTTAGTGAAAGAAGTGAAATTTAATCGCTTCACAAATCTTTTTTGTATCGATTCGATCCGCGATATGTAAGTCAAATATTGGGGATTCCAGACCACTGATCCAAATTCCAACTGACTTCTGACATAGGAATTATAGAGGGTTTTAAGCGTGTCAGTGGATTTGAATACCGATGATACCCTTAGAATAAAACCTAGTAATTTATATGCTTTTCTAATAATATTATCGATGTGTTCAGCGAATAGCATTTTCGTGTCAAGTGTAATTCCAAGATCTCGCACCGCTGATTCTCTTCCAACTATAGCGCCATTCAAGTTGTAGTCAAACATTATATTAGTATTTTTTCTGGAGTATGTGATTATATGACATTTGCTTACGTTAACGAAGAGACAGTTATCTTAACAATATTTCATAAGGCGGTTTATATCCGCCTGCAAGTTAAGGCAGTCATTAATTGATCGGATCTCACTAAAAATCTTCGTGTCATCCGCATTTTATTTATTTATTTATTTATTTGTAACGAAACAGATAGTAGGTGGTACATTTCATTAATAACATAGTGCCTTACATAATATGCTCTAACCTACTATCCTATAATATTGTTACAATGCATCCGTTAATGCATATATGACTATATTGGAATGTAGCATGCAATTGGTGATATCGTTGAGGTATAGAAGGAAAAGAAGTGGTCCTAAGTGGGAGCCTTGCGGTACCCCTGAAGGAATTTCAGAAAACTCGGATTGATAACCCTGAACAACTACCGCTTGTGTCCGATATGCGATATACGAGGAAATCCAGCGATACAAGTCACCTCTAATCCCCAAAGCCCATAACTTTTTTAAAAGTAGGTTATGATTTATTTTATCAAATGCCTTAGAAAAATCTGTGTATAGAGCATCAACCTGTATACGTTTATCCATAGACTTAAGGACAGAATCAGTGAAGGTAATAAGGTTGGTTTCTACAGACCTTGATTGAAAATCCGTGTTGTTCTGGGACTATGATTGAACGAACAGCTGCGAATAATTGTTCGAATACGAGTTTTTCCATTAACTTACTAAATATTGGGAGTTTTGATATGGGACGATAATTTTGAACATTATTTCGCGAACCTTGCTTAAATATTGGACATATATATGCTTGTTTCCATATTTTGGGAAAAACGCCTTCTATTAATGATTTACGGAACAATGTCGTCAGTGGATAAGCCAAATTTAATGCACAGTTAAGGACGAATATAGGATGTATTTCATCAGAGCCAGCGGTTTTGTTTATATCTATTTTGCGCAAATATTATAGGTTGTTTCCTCGTCAAATCGTACGTCGTATACGTCGACTAATTGTTGGTTGGGGTAACTAGGTACGCGGAAGTCAATATGAGTATCGTGGTTTTCATAAACTGATTAAAAATACTGAGAAAATAACTTGCATATATCCGGACCACTCGTGGCTACATCAGAATTAAAATTCATTTCGCACGGAATACCGGGGGTGGATCGTTTAGACTTTACATATTTCCAGAAGAATTTTGAGTTGTCTTTTATATATTCTTCAGACTTCTCTATATAGGCTTCGTAAAGAAGACTATTTAATTCTTTATGGCGTCTTCTAAGTATTGAAAATGCCTCATAGTGGACGATATTACCGGTTATCTTCCATTTACGGTGGAATTTGTGCTTTTCTTTGATTATTTTAATCAATGATGCATCATACCAAGGAGGAAATTGACGATGCGAAATAGTTTTCGACGGTACATGCTCGCTGATGATACCATTAAGGACTTTATAGAAACGTATGGTGGCTAATTCCATTTCGCAATTGTTAATTTTTGAGTCCCAGTCAACCTTCGATAGTGCTTCATTAATAAGTGAGTAATCTACTTGCCCGAACAATTTTATGACTCGAGCATTACAGTTAAGTGATTTTAAGGAGATTGGAATCGAGACCAGAAGAGCTGGGTGGTATTTATCTATAGGAACAAAAGGATTTAAGCAAGTCTCAACTGTACACTCTAAATTACTAAGTACGAGGTCTAATATTCTGTCCAACTTGTTATACTGAGTGTTATATTGATTCAAGAGCAGAGATGACAAGGTATCGATAAAATGGCAACTGAGACTGTCAGTATATTGAACTGGGATTGCACCATTTTCTGACGAGTTAATCCGTTTGATCTTGGGGAAATTCCAATCTCCAACAATTACAAAATTATCGTCAGGATAATTACTTCGTATGTGACTTAATTTTAACAAAAAGGAATTAACATTTTCCGCATGATTTCTGTCAGGGGGGAAATAGAGCAGCATAGATGAAAACATGATTTAGACCGCGAAGAGGAGATGGATACCCAAAGGTCTTCTGCAGAGGTGGACCAATCCTCACGTAAGCGGACTGACAGGTGGTGCTTAACGCCTATCAGTAAACCACCGCCCCGAGATTGTCCTGTCATAGCATAGTTTCTATCCCGTCTAAAAATAGCGTAGCCAGAATCCAAAATTTCGGAGTCCCCTATTCCATCTATTAGGGATGTTTCAGTTAGACATATAATATCAAACTCCTCAGAAAGAGCATTATTAAAGAGAGTGTTTGTTTTAGAGCGTAACCAACGAACATTTTGATAGTAAAGATCTACTGTCATAATGGAAATGTACTCAATTGTCGGAATAACAAGATCAACGATTGAATTAATTCAAATATTATGAAAAATATGTTGATAATATTTGGAATTGCGTTATAACATTGGTAAAAAAATCGAGCACTAAAACTGTACATGTTGAAATTAGCGAAAATCAGATTAGCAGTGTCTGAGATAAACCATCGATAAAAAAATACAAATATTTCATAATTTATTAATCGCCTATGAAAGAAAATTACGATTAGAGTGGAAAGAAATGGTGAAATTAGTGCATAAAATATTCCATAAATAATAACAATAATATTAAAAGGAATTAATGACATTTTGAACTTACATGAACGAAAAATCC
Organism: Micropterix aruncella; assembly: GCA_944548615.1. Taxonomy (NCBI): domain Eukaryota; kingdom Metazoa; phylum Arthropoda; class Insecta; order Lepidoptera; family Micropterigidae; genus Micropterix; species Micropterix aruncella. Next base: position 706,126 of record OX155967.1, on the reverse strand, counting down.
ATTCCACAATCTTTACCACATTAGCACTGATACGAAAATCACTTCTTGTAGCACCCAATAATAAAATAAAATAAACAATGTGAAATAATCGTGTTTGCATTTGCAAGAATACATTGAAAAACACCAATAATATGCTATTTCGCACACTTTTTCCCGCTGTGTCATTTTCGCGATTTAATTGTTCCTTTAGTATTAAGAGGCCTATTACAAAATAGCGTAGGTATTCTTTTAAAATGACTTTAAAAAATGAACGCATTTTTTTTTGGATGTAACTATAAAAGATAGGATAAATAAATAAAAAAATAAATAAATAACTATTCAACCCTGGGAGAAAACCGCGGCACTGAGCGCTCTTCTCTTGCGCAAGCAAATATATACACAATTTCTAATTGTTTTTTGCAGTGTTTTCTCCTTTCTAATGACAATAATTTATATTATGTCGTATTGCTAAAAGAGTGAACTTTAATATAGTATAAGTATTATATAAGAATCTTATTTTATTTCTGAGAAAATTAGAATGATACAGGAAGTTTTTTTTTAAATTTTGTGTAATTGTAAGTAATGTATACCTTGGATATGTGGTCAAAAAACGAAAAAATAAGGCCGCTATGGTCAACAAGAATACATGACGGACATAAAAAAAAATAGTATACGGTTTTCGTTGTAGTGATATTACTGTATTAAGGAGCTCAAAATTTGCCTTCCGAGCGTTTTACGAATAACGACTTTCGGAAAATGGGCTGAATAAGTAAATAATATTCGTTATATCTAAAATTAAAGGCCGCTATGGTCAACATCAAGAAATGGTCCAGGTAATTCAGTAATTAAAGTTTGTAGAAATCTCTTCATTTCTTGGAATTAGAACGCCAAAAATCCACTTTTCTTGCCTTTCTGGAAAAAATATGTGATAGGGCTCTTAACATTGACCGACAAACGGAAAAAACGGACAGAGTGACTTCATAATTTAATAAAAGATGCGACGGGAAGAGTAATTTGACAGTTCTTGATATCGTAACGGTACTTGCTACTACCCGCTGCACTAGGAGTGAATGTTTGCTTATATTGATAGCAGTAACTAATACGAGTTTTTTCGCGCGCATTCATTTGACGAGTGTATTCCATGAGAGTTAATTAAGTGTGGACAAATCAGAAAACAATACTTATAAGAAAACGTAAAATGGTATAAATTTGAGAAAAATAAATATAGTACGTATTTATAATGTAATAATAATATAAAATAATAACAAGAGGGTTTATGGGTTATTGGATTAAGGAAAGATAGCGGACAACATGTAATTAATTTTAAGTAAGACAGAAAAACAACAAGAACACAAATATAGAAAATAATAACAAAACCGTTAGAAGTTACGTGAGGATGAGGCCAATATAGAATTTTATGATATTTTCTCGAAGTCAGCGACGGTGGATATGCAGTGTGCAGGACTATTGTCAGAGCGCCTGATGAAGATCCTTGATCTGCTAACCCAGACGTGTTTAAAGTTTTTCTTTATACAAAAGATTTTTGTTTTCAGGTGAGAGGTGATAATTGATGAAGATTTTCTTTTCTTGACCCTGAAAGCCAATGTCCTTTGTCGAGATTCCTCGTTTCAGTCTAATGGCGGCTATAAGGTTTCCTTTAGATCCATCCTGGAGAGTTTTGCTATGGCAAGTTTTGGTCTTGAGTCATTTTCGATACGAGGTCTTACACGATGCACAAACTGAATATCGCTCGGTTGCAGTGGTACACCAAGCGTTGCAGCAACCTTACAGGTGATTGTGGAAAGATTTTCCTCCTTGCTTTCAGGGATACCCACAATCTCGATTTTGTTCATTCGCGCCCATTGATCGCGTGCACGATTCTCCGTTTTTAGCTGATTTATGGTTAATTTAAGAGTCTTCATCGCTTTCTCGAGTATGTCGACTTGATTTATTTTCTCTTTGAGGAGCATTAGGTCTTGTTTCGTCTCCTCACAGAGACCTCTGCATGAGCATTCCTTCACCTCATTCCTCATTTGATTGAAGTCACGACGAAGGGAACGTATTTCGTCGATAGAGGTCCGATTATAGCTTGAATTTTAGGATCGTACTCAAGATCGGGGTGTGATTGCATTGTTCCGAATTGGCCCGAGTTGGCAGAATTCGGACGGACATCGAGTATCGTACTTGATAATGCAGTATTTATATTTGAGGTGGTAGCTACAGGTATTGGGATTGGGTGATTCGAAGAATCCGTTGTGTCACCTTTAGGGGCTTTGTTATCCACAGGTAAGTTCCGGCAACCTTGACACTTCCACGCAGCCTTGATTTTGGCTGACATCATACAATGTTTCTCTTCACGCAGTCCTACGCAGTTGAAGTGAAAGTGCTTCGAACAGGAACCGCAGAAAAGTTCGTCTCTTGGGAGAATTTCCGACGAGCAAGATTTACACTCCATTGCGACCGAAAGTGCTTATAGAATAATAGTAGATAAGAGTAACTAGCACAAGTAGGGACGTTTGATGTGAACACGCCCAAAGATATACTAGCACTATTACTAATTACTAAAATTGAACCACTGGAAATGCACACAGCACTAACTCAGCTTGAAAACTGCTACTCGTCGACACACCTTCGAATTTCTATACCAAAAACACAGAAATATACTACGAATTTCGGAAAAGTATGAGAGATTACAGAGCGTTAATGCTGACGGTTCGTATACCAAACGAGAACTGAAATGAATGGCTATGCTATTTTTATTCTTCAATAAGCCAGTTGGTAGGAATCCCTACTCTTGGTATAGTCAAGTTGAATAACTGGTATTATACCTTATGTGGTATAATAATTTTTTTAAATATCGACTAATATTTTTTAATTGTAAAACAATTAATATTTCAATTTAAAATAAAGATTTAAGATCTTTTTAAAATAATTGGAGCTGCTTAAATACTGCAGATAGTCAAAATATAAAAACGAAGAGTCGGTTATAAAACAGTAAAATTAAGATTATAAAAAATATAAAATTAAATCTATAACCGAGTCTCCAAAGGCCTTTGCCTACACAGGTGTAGATTACGCAGGGCCTACACATGTAACCTTGACCAGAAGACGAGGTCAACGGTCTCAGAAGGCATACATTTGCCTTTTTACTTGTTTAACAACCAGATCAGTTCACATTGAACTGGCTTCTGATTTGTCATCGGATACGTTTATGTCCGCATTCAAAAGATTTCTGTCCCGACGCGGACCTATTTCTTACCTCTATTCTGACAATGGAACGAACTTTGTAGGAGCTAAAGCACAACTCAATGAAATATACAGTTTTACTGCATCTTCTAAGTTCAAGGAGATACTCAATGATGAGTTGCTCAATAGAAGAATTGTATGGAAGCTTATACCACCGCACGCACCACATTTTGGTGGATGCTGGGAGTCAATGGTTAAGAGCTTTAAGACGCATCTATATAGAGTGATAGGAAGTCAAATTCTAACTTACGAAGAACTTTTGACCGTCCTTACACAAATTGAAGCAATATTAAATTCACGACCATTAACCCTGTTATCTGAAGAACCTAATATCGAGGTTCTGACTCCAGCACACTTCTTAATGTCAACACCACTTCAATTTCTTCCGGCACCAGAGATTTCGCCGCAGCAAGTCAATTTGGTGACACGCAAGCATTTATTGGATAATTTAGTCCAATCTTATTGGAGGAGATGGAAAATGGAATATTTGCATACTCTACAGGTTAGACAAAAGTGGTTAACCGATTCCAAACCAATACAAGTGGGTATGATTGTAATAATTGATCAGGGTGACGTACCCCCACTTCATTGGCCATTGGGCAGAGTAGAAGAGGTATATCCAGGATCCGATGGGAACATACGCGTTGCATTGGTAAAAACCGCAACTGGAGTAATTAAACGTCCAGTCGTAAAATTATGTCCAATACCAACGCAATAATTCATTACTATTAGCATTGATTAGTATTAGTTACTTACTGTTTAGTTTATATTTTTTCTTCTCTTTCATTAATATTAAATAAAAATTTGGTACGATGTAGGAAATGTATCTAGTACAATGGAAATATTTCCGCGTTAATTATTTACACAATTGCCGCAATGGATGGGACGCTTCTCTTTTTGTTGAAAGTCGGAGCTTCCAAGGCGGGGAGAATGTTTGCGCCAGTTACTCTGTGTGGTAATTGATTATACGCCTGCATTAGATTTGTGAGAAGGCGCCTTAAGATCATTCCAAATACCGGTTATTTATTTCCTACCCCCATCCTACTGTCAAAATACGAAAATTCTGTTCTGCATACTGGCTTCCTGTCAATGTTACATCGCACCGCATTTTATTTAAATTCTAACGCATTTGAGTGATTAATAATGGATTGCTCATCCTAACACCGCATCTATAAACCCACCAATCTCGTGTGGACACCAAGAAAGTGGCTCCCGTGTACTGACCATCTTATTTCCGGATTTTAAGTTAAGCCATCTAAGCATATTTGATGTAGGTAGTATATCCGATTGCCACACGAAGATATTGTATGAATATTTGTATTGGTACTTTGCCCAATTACAATATATTTATATAAAGATTGGTGGAACCACCGCTTCGAACCCCAATATGATGTTTGGAATCAGATATTATCCGCTATAATCTGAAACTTTATACACCAAGAACAGTACAAACCGTCGCGAATCTATCCGCCGTGTTTCGCACGCAAACGTCACGAAGAAAACAAACGAAAACCACATCGCTGCGACTTCTCAGCAGAGAGCTTTTCATCTTATACCACGGCAGCCCGAAGGCTGAAGGCGAAGGGGAAGGTAACAACTGAGGGCGCAGCGATGCAGCATAAACTCAAAAAACACTAAGGAGCTACCGCGCAAACACGAATCACTTCTGGCGACTTTCCAGTCCAGAGCCTTTCATCCGGTGGCTAATCGAAGTAGGTCGGGGGAGGGTAACACCGGTGGCGTCCAGAAGTGATAAAAGTGCGAAACTAAATGTGCGAAACATGACACAGGAGGAACGTCCCGCCCGAGGAACGTCCACACACGGGGACAGACGGCAGACGACTAGCGTATAGCGCGCGGGGCCGGGGTATATCTAGCGCCCGACCGCGAGTGAAGGAGACGGCGCGAGGCGAGAGGGAGACGACGCGACCGCGGTCACGACGAATAATATATAAAGGCGAAAGTAAGAAAGTATATAAAGGCATTGCAAAAACAGTGCACGAACAATTTGACGTTCCATAAGTTTTGGCTTTAAAAAATAAAATCGGAAGTGTTTTATATCAATTGAGCAACCAAAAGAAGGGGAATTTCTTCGGATCTAGAAATTCATCAGTCGCGAGAGGATTCATAAAGTGATTCGTGAGTACGAACAGTTGTTTTGATTCGTAAAATTCAGCTCCGATCTTCAAGTAGTTAATCTGTCACAAGCGATAGACGAATCGCCTATCTACCCTACATGCGCACGATTGCGAACGCCGGCGGCCGGCAACGAACTGCGCAGAACGTCATCGAATCGTGACAGCGAGCCACAACCAGAAACAATACTAGGGAGGCCTATCGATATTATCGCATGGTTTCATTGTCTCAATTCATTTTACGTTTGATAATGCACTAATTTAGTATACAAATTGTTGTGGATTGCGATAGTTAAATATAAATTACGGTATTTGCTTGAATCGACTGCGGCATACTGGAATTTTTAAACAGACGAAAAAATGGAATGTTCCTGTTGCGCAGTAACTATTTTCAAAGGAGACAACATAGATTGCAGTACATGCGGCAAAACTTGGCATTTTACTTGCACAGCCATGACGGAATCCAATTTCAGAAAAATGTCACAAGACCAGAAAAAAGTATGGAAATGTCGATTGTGCAAAGCGGCGAAGAAAATTGGTAAATTGGGCAAGTCTTCTCCGTCTCCTAATCAGCAAGATGATGGCATTTTGAGTCAAATGACGTCGTTAACGATACCTACCGTATCTCATCCACCCTCCACTTCTTTGTCTTCATCTTCGTTCAACCCACCTGTGCTGCCACCACAGCTTTCCAGTGACTTTGAACGAATTGTCGCCTATATGGATATGAAGTTAGACGAGCTGAAGGTGGATCTTCGAGCTAAATTTGCAGCTGATTTGAACACTCAAATAAATCAGCAGATCGCTACCGAGCTAAAAACCATTAGATGCGAACTCTCGTCTATTGAACATCTGCAACAGGCCTTCAATAATCTCTCAGCGAAGCACGACACATTACTTCAGAGTCTACATCAGAGTTCGGTTACGGTTCATGCTCTTCAAGAGGAAAATACAGCTCTAAAAACCGAAATTGCTGCAATTAATACGAAGCTTTCCAGCATTGATCAAATAAATCGCAGTAGCAATATCGAGATTCAGTCAGTACCCGAATCGCGTATGGAGAATACTGTCGACATTTTTGCGAGGCTCTGCTCGACTGTCTCATATCCCTGCGACATAAACTCGATTAAGCATTGTCACCGATTTGCGAAAATGAATAATCAATCGAACCGACCTCGTAACATCATCGTCACGCTTTCATCCCCGCTTCAACGAGATCAACTTATTTCGGCGGTCAAACAATTTAACAAGAAGCAACAGCGTGATAAATTAAACTCTAAACATCTGGATATTTCTGGTGATACTCAACCAATTTACGTCTGTGAACATCTAACTCCAGCCAACAAGGCCCTACATGCTGCCACTAGGAACGCTGCGATTGCCAAGAATTTCAAATACGTATGGGTTCGAAACGGAAAAATATACATGCGAAAGGGGGATACCTCCAAACATATCATTATACACTCGCAAGACTGTTTACCTAGCCTCTCGTAATTTACAACTTTAGTACAATTTTTCTACATACTTTACTATTGTATTATCACTTCTCTAAAATCTTTCTAACATTCTAATTTTAATTCGTTATATTTTAAGTTTACATTACTTTAAAATTGAAATGCCATTAACTGTTTATTACCAGAATATCAGATGGATGAGATCTAAAATCGATGCGATTGTCCTTGAAATTCTTAATAATGACTACGACATCATCTGTTTCACAGAGACTAACTTATCATCTTCTTTTCTAGACAGTGAAATATGTGACGATAGGTACGTGGTATATCGGCGAGACCGTGAAACCTCCAACTCCGCTAGCAATATTGGAGGTGGCGTTCTTATTGCAGTCTCCAAAAAACATTGTTCTTCCTATAAACCTACGTGCCAAACATGCGCTGAAGATCTATGGCTACAATTAATGTTGGGATCGTCTACTGTTATTAATTTAGGACTAATTTATTTGCCGTCAAATATTTCAATGTCAACTTTCTCCCAGTGCATAGAGAACTGTCAACGAATCTGTCTTTACTCCAATAATGTCTATAATATAATTTTAGGAGATTTGAATGTCCCAGAGTTAACTTGGGCTAGATCCAGTGCGAATCAGTATTTGCAACCGTCACTAAATACTGGAACAAAATCAACTACCATTCGAGACTTTTTATCTACTTGTCATTTATATCAAAGTAACGATACACTAAACTGCAATAGCCGTATTTTAGATTTAGTATTGTCTGATATAGGAACTATTGACGTAAAGGAAGCAGATCCACTTAGTAAAATAGATCCATACCATCCACCGTTAGAAATTAACTTGAACCTTGATATTGCTGCTCCGCTTGAACTCAGTCGCGAACAAGTTCAATACAACTTTTACAAAGGAAATTATGATAATTGCAAAGCAGAAATCCGAAATACTAATTGGTCTTACATCTTAGATACACCTGATATCAATGACGTTGTTCATATTTTCTATGATACACTTTGGAAGTTAATAATTAGAAATTTTCCAGTTAAAAAACATTTTAATAAAAAATACCCAAAATGGTTTTCTAAATCATTAATTAGTTTGTTAAACGAAAAAAACAAATACAGGCTGAAGTATAAAAAATATGGCAATCCTCGTGATAGAGATCCGTTTGCACTCCTTCGATCAAGGGCAAAAAAAGTATTAAAATCCTGCTATAGGACATACGTAAATTCTGTCGAAGAACACTAAATGCAGGTAATTTGAAAACTTCTTGGACCTTTGTAAAGGCTAAAAGCAAAAACCATGATTCAATTCCGAATATAATGCATCTCGATAGAGCCACAGCATCAAATGGTTTTGATATTTGTAACTTATTTGCTCTACATTTTAAATCAGTTTATAATTCGGCTTCTGATTATGTTTGTTCCCCTGAGCAGTCCCAAAGTAGTCATTACTGCCTAAATACGGTAAAAATTGATGTAGGCGATATTTATTATAATTTAAAAAATTTAGACGTAAGCAAAGGTCCGGGACCGGACTGCATACCTCCTTATTTCACACAAAGATGTGCTAACGAACTTTCTACTCCATTACAATGTATCTATGCTAAGTCTATAACTGCTGGCGTTTTTCCAGAACTTTGGAAAATTTCGAACATTATACCATTGCACAAATCTGGCGACAAAACTGAAATCAGTAATTATAGGCCAATTAGTATATTATCTACGTTCGGCAAAGTTTTAGAATCACTTGTTTACAACCAAGTTTTTAACCATGTTAGACATGTCTTATGTCCACAGCAAAATGGATTTTTTCCAAAAAAATCTGTTAACACAAACCTTATTGAGTATGTAGATTATATTAGTACTTCACTAGATAAACGAACACAAGTAGATGTTATATATACTGACTTCCAAAAGGCCTTTGATAAAGTTGATCACTCCATCCTCATTCGAAAACTTAAGGATAATGGAATACATGGGGACTTACTGCGATGGCTAAAGTCATATATTATGAACCGTAGCCAGATAGTTGTCATTAAGGGATTCGAGTCTTCGGTATTCGACGTAACATCGGGTGTCCCACAAGGTTCCAACTTAGGACCCCTCTTATATTTAATTTTCATAAATGATCTTTCCAATAGAATAAAATGTAATTTCTTAATGTATGCGGACGATGTTAAAATTTATAATCAAATTATGAACATATCTGACTGCCATAAAATACAAAACGACCTTGATTCGCTCGTCACTTGGTGTTCTGAAAATAAAATGGCTCTCAACATAGGTAAATGTCACTCGATGTCCTTTTGTAGGAACAGGGGTCACGTTAAATACGACTATTCTATAAATGGTCACAACCTAAGCAATGTATCTAGCATCCGTGACCTAGGAATAACATTTGACTCAAACCTAAATTTCAAGATACACATTGAGAACATAGTCGAGAAAGCAAATAGGATGCTGGGGTTGATCATGCGGATCACTAAGAATTTCAAAAATCACAACAGCATGATCCTGCTTTATAACTCACTAGTGCGTTCTCATCTTGAATTTGGGTCCTCGATATGGAACCCATATTTTAAAACGTACTCCGATAGAGTCGAATCCATTCAAAGGAAATTTCTGAGAATGCTATTATTTAAATGCGGCCTTAAGAATCATCTGACTGGCTACGAGGCAAGACTGACTGCTTTTAAATTTGTCACATTAGAAAAACGCCGGCAGGTTGCAGATTTAGTGTTCCTGTACAAAATTTTAAATAATAAAATCGATACCTCTTGTATAGAAAAAATACAATTTAACATTACTAAAAGAAGTCTTCGATACCCAGACTTATTTAAAACACCTTTAGCAAAAAACTATACCGGAGTAAATAACGTAATCCCACGTATATGTCGTCTGTATAACAAATTTCATCTCGACAATCGCATCGATATATTTCATGATAGTTTATGCTCCTTCAAAGCGTCCCTCTTTAAAATACTGTAATTCTGGTATTTTTTGTTTTTTTTCCTTTTTTATACGTATTTTTTAAAAAATTCAACCATTGTTCATGCATTGTGCTAATTGTGTACTCATATCAAAAGGATATTGATGTAGTCATGTAACTGTAGTATATATATGTAACTGTATGTGTTGTCAATATTCTGTTTGGGTACCAAATAAAATAAAATAAAAATAAAATAAGTATGTAAGAGAATTGATCAATTTGTACTCCGCATTTTGATCGAAATAAACGACTACTGCAATTCAAACACCGATCGCGAGTTTCACTCTTAACGACGGAAACCCACGCGACGCCCTCATTTGTCTAATGATATTCAACGTGTAATGATAAACTCACAGTGCCTGACATTTATAGTAGAAACAAAATTAGCTTCAAATCGGCAGTACGAACCGCCCTTGAAGCAGCAGCGACAACTGCCAGTAATTATTGATTTGTAATATGTATGTAGAAATATAATATAACTTAATTATGTATTCCCATTTACTTATTTTGAATTTATGTTGTATAAGTATGATTTATATGTTTGCGGTTAACTCTACAACTTTTGCAGTCATTTGACATTTTTTGGTTGGTGGGGATGAGTCCTTGCCGCGTGGACTTGGACGATGAGTTCTCCCGACAAAGTTACATTTTCGGCAGTTACATTGGCCGTCTACGAATGCACCGGGAGGACTGTCGTTTATTTCCGCGCGGTATAGATCCATTTTCTCTCAACTAATAAATATTTACGGATGAATTTTTAGTTTCATAATTTAGTTTGTAAAATATTTTTCAAATAATTTCGAACGGCGTAAGTTATAATCGGCATAAGAATATGTTTTTTTAAGAATTATGTATCTTATTGAGGCCACTTGCCACAATATTGCGATGCCACTGGCACGGAACCGATCAGTGGTCGTTGGGGACCCAGGACTGTAAAAAGAGGTTCCCCCACTCGATCGCCACTCGCCCTATTACGGGCAGCCACGTCACCGCTGCGAGCCTCGATAGCCTCAGTTTACACTTTTACCACCGTTTAACTCTCCCTTTCCTAGCACCAATAAAACACACTTTTCACTGTTAAGAAATGCAGTGTATTCACAACTTATATCTAGAACATTAAACAAAACAAAAAAATATAAATTATTCTAAACAATGTGAAATACATAAATGTTAATAAGTCATAGCTACTTGCTAAACGAATCAATAAATCAAACTCAAATCTTAGCCTACCTTACTTCTAGGTTGTCATATAAATGTCCACAATATTCACACACAATCACATAAACTGTCTCACTAAAGTCTTTGTCGCCACTGTCGGTGTCGCAACTTGCAGCTCGTAGACCGACCCGCGTGTCCAACAGGCGGTCGGTCGATGGTGCTGCGGCGTGCTGCTGGCGGTGGCTTCCTCAGCCGACCGCGTGTTTGATGCTCGTGCTGAAGCGGCGTATCGGCGGCTTGAAGCGACGCGACGTTGCTGCGGCGCGCTTTCAAGCTGACGACGGCTGTTGTAGACAGGCACGTAGTCGGCGCGGCGCGGCGCCCAATTGGCCCGGCGCGGCGTGCGGCTGCGTGTCGTTCTGCCGGCGACCGCCGGCGGACTCTGATTGGCTGCCGCTCGGCTCGGCGCCCGCCAATATTTTCTGTGTCGTTTTTTCGATTTTTCCTATTTTAGTTATAGGTTTTCGACGATGTATTTCTCTTCAGACTTAATTGTTTTTGTCTCTGGAGAATCTTGCAGGTTTTTTCTTCGGCGTTGGCGATTTTAACACATTTCGCCCGATGCGGCAATCTTGAGCGGAGCTTGTCCTTGCTACTTTGACTGCTTCCTGCTTTATGTTATGCCTTTTTCTTATTATTTTCGTGATAAACACATTTATTTAATTTTAAAAATTAATCTTCACTTGCGGTTGACGGCGGCCTCGGTCATGACGCTACGTCTGCGAGGTCCGTCCCGACGCACCTAAGCGGCCTCTTTTTGGGCGACGTCTGCCGGGTCCGTCCCACTGCAGCTAACCGCCTACTTTTTGCATAGATATTTACGCGGATGCTCTGCCCAATTTCAGCTTGACGGAAACTGTATGTCGGCCTCGACAGCTTCCGCCTTTAAAATTAAATATTAAATTTTCTGGCGGATCGCCTTTTCGTTAGCGGCCGCAACATATCTAATTATAAGTTCATGCTGTTACTTACCTAAATAAATAAAATAAAAAATTAAGATAGAAATACTCAACCGCAGCGAGCAACTGCAAAACTTAAATGTAATTGTAATTCTTTGTTTCATAATGATCAAATGGTTACTTTAATTTTTCTGTTTAATTTCCTGATAAATTATATTTCTCTTCTAAGTTCTGTACATTCCAGGATCAATTATTAATTAGTCCTGACCTTTTTCGGTATGTCAAAAAACATTAACAAGATTATGTTGTTTCAGGACCTTTCAATGGAATGACGAAAGACATTTGCCTGTGATTTTTGATTATTGTAAATTTGGTTATATTTAATATCATTGCTAGATTATTTTTCTCTTCGAAGTTCTGTACATTCCAGGATCAATTATTAATTAGTCTTGACCTTTTTCGGTATGTCAAAAAAACATTAACAAGATTATGTTGTTTCAGGACCTGTTAATGGAATGACGAAAGACTTTTGCCTGTGATTTTTGATTATTGTAAATTTGGTTATATTTAATATCATTGCTAGATTATTTTCTCTTATAAGTTCTGTACATTCCAGGACCAATTATTAATTAGTCCTGACCTTTTTCGGTATGTCAAAAAAACATTAACAAGATTATGTTGTTTCAGGACCTTTCAATGGATATTTGACGATAGACTTTTGCCTGTGATTTTTGGTTATTGTAAATTTGGTTATATTTAATATCATTGCTAGATTATTTTTCTCTTCGAAGTTCTGTACATTCCAGGATCAATTATTAATTAGTCTTGACCTTTTTCGGTATGTCAAAAAAACATTAACAAGATTATGTTGTTTCAGGACCTTTTAATGGAATGACGAAAGACTTTTGCCTGTGATTTTTGATTATTGTAAATTTGGTTATATTTAATATCATTGCTAGATTATTTTCTCTTATAAGTTCTGTACATTCCAGGACCAATTATTAATTAGTCCTGACCTTTTTCGGTATGTCAAAAAAACATTAACAAGATTATGTTGTTTCAGGACCTTTCAATGGATATTTGACGATAGACTTTTGCCTGTGATTTTTGGTTATTGTAAATTTGGTTATATTTAATATCATTGCTAGATTATTTTCTCTTCTAAGTTCTGTACATTCCAGGATCAATTATTAATTAGTCCTGACCTTTTTCGGTATGTCAAAAAACATTAACAAGATTATGTTGTTTCAGGACCTTTCAATGGATATTTGACGATAGACTTTTGCCTGTGATTTTTGGTTATTGTAAATTTGGTTATATTTAATATCATTGCTAGATTATTTTTCTCTTCTAAGTTCTGTACATTCCAGGACCAATTATTAATTAGTCCTGACCTTTTTCGGTATGTCAAAAAAACATTAACAAGATTATGTTGTTTCAGGACCTTTCAATGGATATTTGACGAAAGACATTTGCCTGTGATTTTTGATTATTGTAAATTTGGTTATATTTAATATCATTGCTAGATTATTTTTCTCTTCGAAGTTCTGTACATTCCAGGATCAATTATTAATTAGTCTTGACCTTTTTCGGTATGTCAAAAAAACATTAACAAGATTATGTTGTTTCAGGACCTTTCAATGGATATTTGACGAAAGACATTTGCCTGTGATTTTTGATTATTGTAAATTTGGTTATATTTAATATCATTGCTAGATTATTTTCTCTTATAAGTTCTGTACATTCCAGGACCAATTATTAATTAGTCCTGACCTTTTTCGGTATGTCAAAAAAACATTAACAAGATTATGTTGTTTCAGGACCTTTCAATGGATATTTGACGAAAGACATTTGCCTGTGATTTTTGATTATTGTAAATTTGGTTATATTTAATATCATTGCTAGATTATTTTTCTCTTCGAAGTTCTGTACATTCCAGGATCAATTATTAATTAGTCTTGACCTTTTTCGGTATGTCAAAAAAACATTAACAAGATTATGTTGTTTCAGGACCTGTTAATGGAATGACGAAAGACTTTTGCCTGTGATTTTTGATTATTGTAAATTTGGTTATATTTAATATCATTGCTAGATTATTTTCTCTTATAAGTTCTGTACATTCCAGGACCAATTATTAATTAGTCCTGACCTTTTTCGGTATGTCAAAAAAACATTAACAAGATTATGTTGTTTCAGGACCTTTCAATGGATATTTGACGAAAGACATTTGCCTGTGATTTTTGATTATTGTAAATTTGGTTATATTTAATATCATTGCTAGATTATTTTTCTCTTCGAAGTTCTGTACATTCCAGGATCAATTATTAATTAGTCTTGACCTTTTTCGGTATGTCAAAAAAACATTAACAAGATTATGTTGTTTCAGGACCTTTCAATGGATATTTGACGAAAGACATTTGCCTGTGATTTTTGATTATTGTAAATTTGGTTATATTTAATATCATTGCTAGATTATTTTTCTCTTCGAAGTTCTGTACATTCCAGGATCAATTATTAATTAGTCTTGACCTTTTTCGGTATGTCAAAAAAACATTAACAAGATTATGTTGTTTCAGGACCTTTCAATGGATATTTGACGAAAGACATTTGCCTGTGATTTTTGATTATTGTAAATTTGGTTATATTTAATATCATTGCTAGATTATTTTCTCTTATAAGTTCTGTACATTCCAGGACCAATTATTAATTAGTCCTGACCTTTTTCGGTATGTCAAAAAAACATTAACAAGATTATGTTGTTTCAGGACCTGTTAATGGAATGACGAAAGACTTTTGCCTGTGATTTTTGATTATTGTAAATTTGGTTATATTTAATATCATTGCTAGATTATTTTTCTCTTCGAAGTTCTGTACATTCCAGGATCAATTATTAATTAGTCTTGACCTTTTTCGGTATGTCAAAAAAACATTAACAAGATTATGTTGTTTCAGGACCTTTCAATGGATATTTGACGAAAGACATTTGCCTGTGATTTTTGATTATTGTAAATTTGGTTATATTTAATATCATTGCTAGATTATTTTTCTCTTCGAAGTTCTGTACATTCCAGGATCAATTATTAATTAGTCTTGACCTTTTTCGGTATGTCAAAAAAACATTAACAAGATTATGTTGTTTCAGGACCTTTCAATGGATATTTGACGAAAGACATTTGCCTGTGATTTTTGATTATTGTAAATTTGGTTATATTTAATATCATTGCTAGATTATTTTCTCTTATAAGTTCTGTACATTCCAGGACCAATTATTAATTAGTCCTGACCTTTTTCGGTATGTCAAAAAAACATTAACAAGATTATGTTGTTTCAGGACCTGTTAATGGAATGACGAAAGACTTTTGCCTGTGATTTTTGATTATTGTAAATTTGGTTATATTTAATATCATTGCTAGATTATTTTTCTCTTCGAAGTTCTGTACATTCCAGGATCAATTATTAATTAGTCTTGACCTTTTTCGGTATGTCAAAAAAACATTAACAAGATTATGTTGTTTCAGGACCTTTCAATGGATATTTGACGAAAGACATTTGCCTGTGATTTTTGATTATTGTAAATTTGGTTATATTTAATATCATTGCTAGATTATTTTCTCTTATAAGTTCTGTACATTCCAGGACCAATTATTAATTAGTCCTGACCTTTTTCGGTATGTCAAAAAAACATTAACAAGATTATGTTGTTTCAGGACCTTTCAATGGATATTTGACGAAAGACATTTGCCTGTGATTTTTGATTATTGTAAATTTGGTTATATTTAATATCATTGCTAGATTATTTTTCTCTTCGAAGTTCTGTACATTCCAGGATCAATTATTAATTAGTCTTGACCTTTTTCGGTATGTCAAAAAAACATTAACAAGATTATGTTGTTTCAGGACCTTTCAATGGATATTTGACGAAAGACATTTGCCTGTGATTTTTGATTATTGTAAATTTGGTTATATTTAATATCATTGCTAGATTATTTTTCTCTTCGAAGTTCTGTACATTCCAGGATCAATTATTAATTAGTCTTGACCTTTTTCGGTATGTCAAAAAAACATTAACAAGATTATGTTGTTTCAGGACCTGTTAATGGAATGACGAAAGACTTTTGCCTGTGATTTTTGATTATTGTAAATTTGGTTATATTTAATATCATTGCTAGATTATTTTCTCTTATAAGTTCTGTACATTCCAGGACCAATTATTAATTAGTCCTGACCTTTTTCGGTATGTCAAAAAAACATTAACAAGATTATGTTGTTTCAGGACCTTTCAATGGATATTTGACGATAGACTTTTGCCTGTGATTTTTGGTTATTGTAAATTTGGTTATATTTAATATCATTGCTAGATTATTTTTCTCTTCTAAGTTCTGTACATTCCAGGATCAATTATTAATTAGTCCTGACCTTTATCGGTATGTCAAAAAACATTAACAAGATTATGTTGTTTCAGGACCTTTCAATGGAATGACGAAAGACATTTGCCTGTGATTTTTGATTATTGTAAATTTGGTTATATTTAATATCATTGCTAGATTATTTTCTCTTCTAAGTTCTGTACATTCCAGGATTAATTATTAATTAGTCCTGACCTTTTTCGGTATGTCAAAAAAACATTAACAAGATTATGTTGTTTCAGGACCTTTCAATGGAATGACGAAAGACTTTTGCCTGTGATTTTTGATTATTGTAAATTTGTTTATATTTAATATCATTGCTAGATGTTATAGGTAAGCCAGTGCCATAATAATAACATCCAATTTAGTATTACACACTTATCAAATAAGTAAACATTATCAATCTGTTACCATAACAGGAAATTAGGAAAAGGAAGGAAAACATTATCGCCATAAATGTTCGGACAATAAATATCCTTCTATTCTATTTCTATGAACTATCCGTACTACAGAGTGATCATTTCGTACGAGGCGCTTCATATAATTATGATTGAAATTCACTTAAGTTAAGGTGATTTAATAATTTAATTATCGTTCTAACCGCAAGGTCCCGTTGCCTGGTACCAGCCATTAATGCGATATGTAAATTGAAATTGAATATAGGATATTCTCCTTTGGTTAGACATAACCATATCAATTTTTAATTCGGATTCAGGATAGTTGAATAATCTTGACGTAAATTGACCTGAGCCACTCTCTCTCAATTATGACACATTTACAAACGAGCCAATGTTATTAATTCGACTGCCTTGTGTTACGTTACGCCAGTACTGGTCGACTGCTAATTCAATCAGCCACTGCAAATTCAGTAGAAACTATTACTATTTAAATTATCCGAGTAATTGAATTACTAATCTCTCCAGTCGCCTTTGAATTGTCCAAAGCAAATATACAGCACTGATGAATCGGTCCGTTTCATTCGAATGACCTCAAGTACGAAATACCCAATCAATGGTCTGTTTGCGTTTCTGCGGGTCCGCTATTTAATACTTTGAAGACAATTTCGAGTAATAAATCGCGATGGACGACGTGACGTCAAGATAGCGAGACCGCTTTATCGTGAAGTAGCGTTGGCAGGTCGGCTTGAATGTATATCTAATTTATGACGAGGTTCGGGAATTTCATGGCTCGTAGTTACCGTCCACTATTTCTCATTTTGCGAGTTAAGGGCCGTGTTCACAAAGAGACATCTCAAGGGAGACATTTGTAATAATAAAAATCTCACAGTGAAATATTTCCTAGGGTGCAAAGCAAAATACCTAGTCGACATGGATATTTATTATTATTTTAAGATAAAATAAATGTAATATTTTGCCCTACAAGATTAATTAATTAATTAAATAATATTTTAAAAAACATATTTATCAGAAATATAGTTATAGCCAAATGGCCAAATGTCAGATATTCTGCAGTAACCGAGCAGCTGGTTTCTAGGACTAGTCCTAGTTATGTAATTTATTTATTTATTTATTTATTCGTTACATAAGCATTCATATGCAATAGCACAAAAGAAATATAATGTACAATTCAGAAAATACCGCTTACGCTTCTAAATTTAGGCATACATCTGTCTGTGCCCAGGCCAAATTGTGCATAAATTATATGTTCAAGTGCATACAATTATTCCTAATGTGCCAAGTAAAGTGAAACCGAGCCCGCCTTGCTAGGCACTCCTGTGATAAGGCGAGCTCACTTCCTGAGTCCTATTGGAGTGCCACGGTTGTGTCAGTAAAAATAACAAATTAAATTTTATATATATTACCTAATAATTTTAACCGCCGATCATATCGAACATAATGCGATACCGCCATTTTGCCGTTCCGACGGCTGCCGTGCGCATTCCTACGAACTTCGTTTTTATTATTGTAAGCCCAGCATAATGAAGGTAGGCAAATAATTACGTATCCGACCCGAAGTCTTCACAGATTGACCATTTTCAGGGGTTCATAACTGGCGTTATTATATCGAATACGCAATTAATCATGCGGATTACGCATATACGTATATTATATTTATAAATATAATATACGTATACCTATGTGAGGTTTAAGACTAGGGGTATTTCAATTTAATTTATTTGTGTACATTTTTTGTATATTAGTATTTTATATTGCTGTGCATATTTATTTTAAATATGTATTTATTGTATTTATGTATTACTGTATATTGGTGTTGGGTTTAATAAAAAATTCTTACTACTATTTTTTTTGTATGTTGGTATAACTCTTTGTGTTTGTGTATTTGTATTATACAAGAATGAATGTTTTGAACTTTATTCCAATAATAATTATATAACCGAACGTCATACCTGTCAGCTCGCAATATGCTAAGTTAAATATCAGCATCCCCAGATACGGGCGTTCTTGCTCAGTTAGGTATGCGTAGAGCCAACGGCTATGAGTTCAACTTGTTTTCCTGCACGTTTTATTGTACTGTATACCGAATATCATAGCCATTCGTCTGTAAATCATTGTGTTTAAAATAAATAAAATAAAAAATGAAATAATGATGGCGTCAAAATCAACGACGAAACCGAATCAAAAGGCGGAGTTGATACTGTGGACAAAATATGGCTTATATAATTATTTCAAAGCCAGCCATAGTGACGGTTTCGATAAGTATCGTCTGACTATCTTGCTTTAAATAACGTTTAATTAATGAGATGTGCAAAACACTTAGGTTACATTGAGATATCCTATCGGCGCAGGAGACCCATCGTGGCCCTACTAGAAACACACAAAAGCTTGAGGGAATGTCGCTCATAGTCGAAAGACCTTAAGATAAGCACGGAAGTGCAATATTCGCTCGCCCAGGCCTATTAATCATCTTTGGTGCGTACACAGAGGAAAATAACATTAAGATGCTGACTATAAACAATTTTTTTTATTTTTTATTTTATTATTTTTTTAAGGAAGCATACAGCTGTTACAATAAATTTGTTACAGAATTATTAAGTTAAAAAAAATAAACCTAATTACATGTTTCCACTTAAACATTCATAATTTAAACACAACAATATATTTTTTTTGAACAATTACCTAACACTCATAGGGACAGGTGGGAACTGGGAAGAAAGGAGTCATAATAAGTAAATAAAATTTTATGTAAATACACGTTCCATAATATAGACATACATATTATTTAAAGATATTCTTGAATAAATATTATTTATAATATATTATACATATATTGCGATTACAATGATAAATCAATACTATCATTAATAATTGCTTTCTTAAGAGCGAATGATGACGTATTGAATACGTCAATATCGCCGAGCTGCGTATTACAAATTTGACATACCCTATACATGAAACAGTTTTGTGCATAATTAGTACTAACCTGCGGAAGGTGGAATAACTCCGTTTGGCGAGTGAGTCGCGATGGTACACGGAAAGATATCATTCCAAGAAGATCAGAACAATCAATATAACCTGCCAATATTTTATGGAAAAACACCACGTCTGCGTATTTTCTTCTTGATTGTAAGGATTGAAGCCCATGAAAAACAATCGCAAATTTGCTGTTTCATTTCTGTACAACCCGCCTGGCGCTCCTTTTAGTATAAGATTCCTCCAAATTCATGAGGTCGAATCCAGATTCTCGTCTTTTTTGTCGTTTTAAAATTTTATTTGAAACAATGTAAGCCGCCGCGACTCGTATGATTTCGTCGGCCATTGTTGCCCGAATGTATAGCCCGTTTACGAGTCAAAATGATGGGCCATACTTTTGCAGAAATCGCCAAGAATGGCCGGGCTATATATTTTCCAGCCATATGCTGCAAAAAAAGGTTGCAGTGATGGCCGGGCTAAAGTTGCTGATAAGACGGTCTGGCAACGCTGCTGCTATTTAAACGTCAAATGGTCGCTCCTTCCTTTTAAATACAAAAAAAAGTAGTGAAGTTACAATATCTTTACATCTAACGAAATCGTTAACTTACTCAAGAAATAGGCTTCATTATGCATCATTCACAATTTAAATTGGTGGTCAATTGGGTGAGAAACATTGTTTTAAACTTCTGAAACAGTGCACAAATTTTAATATCGCCCTGCGAGCGGTACCTACCCACCCAACAACGCCGCCTGTACGCCTGCAAAACAGCGTTGCAAGACAACTAATAATAAATACTAAAATATAATTTTATATTTAATATAATTTATAAAATTTATAAGTCGGCGAATAATCGGCGACTATACACGAATTAATCATTCCTGGATGTTCTGATTTTTTATATTTTTTCATTGACTTATCGTATTACTGACTATTGTCAGCATTTTCCTACTCTGTACTAATTTGAAGTAAATAAACATGAAGAATAGAAGAGCAGTCGCAGAGGCATGCTATGAGGAGTTGAATGATAAATACGTAACAGTTTTAAAAGACCTAGAAGCTGCAGAAGTTTGTTATAAAGGGTTAAACAGTATTTTTTTATTAACTTTAAAACAATTATAAAAATATAAAACTGAGAGTGAGAAATTGCAAAGGGAACGAGCTGAAAATGAGTTGAAAGTATTAGCAATTATTAAAAATAACTCCAATCTCAAAAAAGAGATGGCAGAAATGAGTTTACAACTTGAAAATATCATTCAGGAGAAGGGTAACCTTCAATCAATAGTATCCAATTTTGACCAGTGCCGCGTTGGGTTCGAAACGACTCTCCAAAACAACGCTGAGAGAGGCAGATAATACGATAGAACAGATGGAGCGCACGAAGCAAAATTCCACTGCTGCACATTCACCACAGTCGCTGTTTGAGGAACTGATCGTTAGCGCTCCAGACATAGCGTCAGTTTCTGCCTGCTCAAATATGAGCGGCCTTCCTGTCATGACAAATGACTTGTCCAACGAAGATTCTGGAAAATCAACCAAACAGGTTGTAAATAAAGTAAATAACCACAGTGTTGAAGATGAAACTACAATATCTCTATTGCACACCCAGGGTGTGGAGTTAAATGATAGTCTTAGTAATTTTACTTCCCAAAAAACATTACATAAAGATAGCAAAGAAAATCACACCAAAGTAATTATGTACAGTGATGAAATAGGAAAAAATATGGGCCAATTAATGTTACAAACATCCGGAGAACTGGTGGCTAATCATTGCTTTCTCGGTGCCAGTTTTACTCAAATATTAGAAAAAATAGTTAATAGTTGTTATTGTCCTGACACTACTTTAATTATTTTTATTGGGAGAAGGGGAAACGCAAATATACATGTATTAATAAAATATTTTGAATTATTGGCACAGTTAAATGTGAAAAAAATTGTTGGGATTCTCATATACATAACGTGGCTACGAAGGTGCGAATCCTTGGATATGTTTTCAAAGAACTGAGGAATATTCTGGATTCCAAAACGCTAAAAACTGTTTATTATGCTTTATGTGAATCGCTTATTACTTACGGCATAATTGGATGGGGTGGATGTGGTAAAACCCTGCTAGAGCCATTGCAAGTTGCGCAGAAATTTATATTAAAAATTATTCTACGTAGACCATATCGCCATCCCACTAATGAACTTTATAAGGAAGCTAAAGTTCTTGACTGTAGGCAACTTTTTCTAAAAACTTCCCTCTTAAGGCTATTTTTGGACAGTAACTCAAATTTAGGAATAATTCAGAACCGGCGACCAACGAGACAAGTTTTAGAAAATAGCTCAATAATACCCAGAAGGAAAACATCATTTGGACAAAGACATTACTCTTTCATTGCGCCGAGATTTTACAATCTGATCAATATGGAAATAAAAATGAACTTGACATTTAGGGAATTCAAAAATAAACTAAAGAAATGGTTATCGAATCACGACAGACTAACCATACATCAAATGTTAGAAATAATAGTATAATAAAACTTAGGTGCACAAATTATTAAACATATATGTTAAGTATATTTTAACATTGAACTAACTACCAAAAATTATTTGACTTTGACAATGAAGTATACTTTTTAGACTAGGTAATTTTATATTAATAAATATTAATGACCGTTTCTTCCTTTTCTCACATATAACTTTATTTATTTTATTTAATCGAATTTTATATGATATTTATTGCCGATTAAATAATGGAATTGCATTTTATTTATTATATTATCTTTTAATATTTTATTATTATTATTATTTTTTTATTTTATTCTGAAGACCACATTTTAGGGCAATTTAGTGTCATTAGCTTTTTACAAAAACTTGTATATTTGTAAGCAACTAAGCAATCAAGCAAACTTGATTGTAATATTGGAGTCCTGTCCACCCTAGAACGGGCTAGTCCCAGTTGGGTGACAGAAACAAATAAGCAAAAGGTTAAGGTTTTGCCATTCGGTTCCTGTTATTTTTATAAGCTAATCAATGTTTCATAGTAATTAATTCTTAAATAAATAAATAAAAATAAAAATTTGCTTTTCCTTATAGTAAATTGTTGCCCGAAATGGAAAATATGTCTAGATATAAACTAAATAATAAATTACATACGGTGACATTGTATGATGACAAATTCCAATTGTTTGACATAAATACTTTTATTAAGTATTGTTACTCTTTCACAATAGATAATGTTTATTTTTCAAATTTTTGCAAAAAACAGGTAGCAAATGGGCTATGATATTGTTTGAATTACTCAGGCAAAACATCGGCAAACACCACTGCTACTAATGAGCAGTTAAACGATTTGACATTGAGTAATGACAATTCAGAATATGTTGCATATTCTTTCAATTAGACTTTAAGACAATAGAGCGAAACTCTGGCAATGTAATTAATGACAATGAAAACGTAAGTAGCAATAATGGTAATTTAATACAATTTTCTTCAGAGAAAATTGATAATATAAATAATCTGATATCCCCATCAATTGTTAGTACTCAATGTTCTTGATCTGTAATCATCTCGACATTCTATGTATATCAGAATCATGGCTCAAAAGCCATCAGATCATTTTCAGTTCCAATGACCATCAGATTGCCAGCTCATTTAACAGAGTTCGGTTGATACGTGGTGGCCCTTTAATAATTACAAAGAAATGCTTGAAAATTAAAAAAGACGTGATATTGCGAGCCTCTCTGTCGAACAGGTTTTAGAGATTGCATGTATAGAATTGGAGGAAACCATTGTTATGAGTGTATACAAACCACCATGTGCGCCTTATGAAGATTTTTTTAAATTATGAAAGACGCCTTATTCAAAATAACCAATAGTCCTAAAACAATTGTTATTTATGGAGACTTTAACATCAATATATTAGAAAAAAAAATCCTTGACATGTAACTTTTTAAATTTATTTAGATCATTTCACTTATATAATGTTTCTTCTGGACTGTTTCCTGATCTGATGAAGCGTAGTAAAGTTATACGATTATTTAAATCTGGCGATACTTCTGATCCCTCGAATTTTCGACCACTTTCCGTACTGCCCACTTTGAATAAATTTTTTGGAAATTTTATTCTTACACAATTGCGTACACATTTTAACAAATATAATTTACTTTATAAGAAACAGTTTGGGTTTACGAAGGGTTGCTCAACCATAGATGCGGGAACCGAACTATTGACATGTATATTAAATGCCTGGGAAGAGTCATAGGACGCATTAGGCATCTTCTGTGACTTGTCTAAGGCATTTGATTGTGTACACTATGATACACTAGTCAGGAAATTACATCACTATAGCATTAGGAACAAGGCTCTTGATTTCTTACTTCTTACTTGGGAAATAGAATTCAGAAGGTTGATGTAAACGGTAAAAGATCACCAGGATCTATGGTCACCATGGGTGTCCCACAAGGCTCCATTCTTGGCCTATTTCTCTTCTTAATATACATTAATGATTTACCCTTTCACATAAGGAATAATCACGAAATTGTATTGTTTGCTGATGATACTTCTTTGACGTTTGAAATTAGTCGACAATTGTACAATTATATGTAACAATGCACTCTCAAAAGTCGTCCATTGGTTTAATGTAAATAACCTACTATTAAATGAAAAAAACTAAAGTGATTAAATTTTCTACACCTAATGTTAAGCAGGTACAAACCAATGTAGAAATAAATGGAACTAGACTGGAGGATGTTGCTTCAACTGTGTTTCTAGGGATAACAATTGACTCCGAATTACAATGGGGCCCATAAATTGAGAAAATGTCAGGAAAACTTAGCTCTGCGGCATACGCAGTTAAAACAATAAGGCGGCTGACTGATGTAGATACAGCAAGAATAATATACTGTAGTTACTTTCATAGCCTTATGTCCTATGGGATTCTTCTCTGGGGAAGCTGTGCGGACATCAATAACATCTTTATACTACAGAAACGTGCTGTAAGAGCTATATACCTATAAATTTGGTCCTCGGGTTTCACTTAGAGAAAAATTCAAAGAGATAAATATTCTTACTGTTGCATCACAATATATATATATATATATATATATATATATATATATATATATATATATATATATATATATATATATATATATATATATATATATATATATATATATATATATATATATATATATATATATATATATATATATATATATATATATATATATATATATATATATATATATATATATATATATATATATATATATATATATATATATATATATATATATATATATATATATATATATATATATACATATATATACATATATATACATATATATACATATATATACATATATATACATATATATATATATATATATATATATATATATATATATATATATATATATATATATATATATATATATATATATATATATATATATATATATATATATATATATATATATATATATATATATATATATATATATATATATATATATATATATATATATATATATATATATATATATATATATATATATATATATATATATATATATATATATATATATATATATATATATATATATATATATATATATATATATATATATATATATATATATATATATATATATATATATACGAAAATCTGTTGTATGTCCACAAGAATATTGACAAGTTTAAAAAAACAAGTGACACTCATAATGTTAATACTAGACATAACCATAACCTTGTCGTACGTGCTACTCGTCTCCACAAAATAAGCAATTCTTTTTTGGGTCAATGTATACGCTTCTATAACAAACTTCCTCATACTATTAGAGAACTATCTGTAAATAAGTTTAAAGCTACCATGAAAGCAAAATTGTATAAAAAAGCATACTATACAATATCTGATTATGTAAATGACAAAACGGCTTGGGAGTAAGGCTTGGACGCATCATAAAGATATAATTTAAAAATATTATTTCATTGTGTCTATATGAATAAAGAACATTTTGATTTTGATTTTGATTGCGGCCACAAATTGCCGTAAAAGTATAGCCCGTTTAGATTTAGTCCGTTGAAGTATTCTCCAATCGCCCGTCACCGGGCGAGGGGAGAAACCCCGCCCACCACCCGGGCAGTTCTAACGACATGGCGCATTTTATCTGCCCGGGATGTCGTGCAACGACTACCTCACACATACCGGTAGGGTAACGCGTGAGGGGTGGACGAACGGAAACATGGGGAAGGATTCTCCGGGTTTCTACCCCCTCCGGCACCCCGTAAACCGTTTATTTTAAAACCATAATATTTAACAACTTCACTTACAAACTACTTAAGAACTAATTTAAATATCTACATTGACAATAATAATGTTGAAATGAAATGAAAAATACATTTATTGTACTAAAAAGAAAATATTTATATTGGTAAAGAAAACTTAAATTCTATTTTTACAAACGGCGGGCTTATCGTTTTGCGATTTCTTACAACCAACCGTTGTAATATTAAATAAAAGTAACAATACAGCTCATATACATAAACATATACACATAAATATACAGATACACACATCTATACATATACATACATACATAAAAAATAAAATAAAATATAAATAATTTATAATAATATAATATATATTATAATAGTAGATACATAGGAACTACAGATAAATAAAAATAAAAATAAAAATACCTACTTATATAAAATGATAGATATTACAAAGTTCTTATGAGTATCCAATCAATAACCCAACGGAAGGGGGGGGGAGGGGGAGGGTTGGTTCTTAGTTGATATTTTGAGGGAGAAAATGTTCTTTCAGTAACGCCTTGAAGCAGGGCAACGATTTTGCATGACGAATAGAATGCGGAAGCTGGTTCCAAAGTCGAGCAGAATGGACGGTAAATGAGTTGGTGAAAAAAGAAGACTGATGTAGTGGAATTGCTATGGCGTTGTCCTGACTTGACCTGAGTGGAACACCATGACTTCCTAACGGGAGAAAGAGGTCTTTAAGGTAAGGAGGTGCTATGGGACTATTCAGGACTATAATGCTAATAATAATAATAATAATTTACGTTTAGTAGTACCATAAGATGTTCAAAATTGCCGTTAGAGCGCGCTGAAAAATGGTCACTTTGTGAAAATGCAGGAAATGCCATTTTGAAAGGGCGGCGGAGCCGAGAAAAGCCCCATATGCTTGGGCTAAAGTAGCATGCCGATACAATTCTATCCATATTTTGCCTCTTTCGGAGTTCAATGGCGATTCGTTGCAACCGCGTATACGTCATTACATCAGAATTCAATTTCGTGGAACAGAAACTTCGCCC
This sequence comes from Micropterix aruncella, assembly GCA_944548615.1. Taxonomy (NCBI): domain Eukaryota; kingdom Metazoa; phylum Arthropoda; class Insecta; order Lepidoptera; family Micropterigidae; genus Micropterix; species Micropterix aruncella. The sequence continues at coordinate 679,072 of OX155967.1, read as the reverse complement.
CGAAAATCGCCGTCGGGGACGCGGCAAACTACTGTAACTATCAACAACTCGTCGTTCCCAGCTACTTATCTCGCGACTGAATCTGATGTCTGCTGAATCCGTCCTAATATAAGACGTTAAACTTGAAACTTTCAAAGACAGACTAACTTTCATTATCTATGTAGCAAGCTTTCTGCATGAAGCTAATTAAATGCGAAGAGCTGACTATATCGGAGAGGTAAACAGCAGTAAGTCCATTTTTGACCGTACTGACTTTAATAGGTAAAAATAATCGCAAATAAATTATCCAGAAAACAAAACGAGCACTATTAACACGCTTTTATTAGGTCGACCTGTATGTAACTATGTAATGGAATCTAAGGTAACTAATTTAACCATCTTCCAAGGATCGTAGCGTCATGAGAATTGGCAGCTGTATGTAGTTCTGATGACAATACGGTGCTGTCGAACTGATCTGATGATGGAGTCGGAAGATATGAACTGGAACTTCATGATGGAATATCGTATCATAGCTGTGTTTGGACTTGTTAGAAAAGTCTTGGAATGAACTTTGACCACGATTAGGTTTCAAGGTCTGATGATGAAGCCGGAAGATAGGCACTGGCATTCCATGATGGAATATCGTATCATAGCAGTGTGTATGTGAATATCATAGCCCAATAGCGTGTTTTTAGAGTTTTTTTTTAAACTAATAATTTATTTCTAAAAAATACACAATACACAAATTTAAAAAAAATAATAACTGAAAAAATTCTTTGAAAATCATTTTCTTTATTAATTTTAAATTCAGATAGCTATATACTTTAAATATATGAAGGAAAAAAGTTGAAGGTTCTGGTTTATTATTTCTCCTGAAAAATTATATCATCTGGCTAAGGTACGAATGATCTCCCACCACATATTCTTATGTACTTTGGAGCAGTCATCTGCAACGGGCGAACCCGACACCTCAGGCTGTTATAACGATATATAGATAGTTCTTCTAGCCGTGAGGTGATTACACAGATATTTCGGTACGACGCTGTACCGCGAGGCACTGGAAAGTGAACTCAGCGGGCCAACCGAACGCCCTTACTACCAGATTTGGCCGGTTTTCTCCGTCCTCCGGTCGGTCACGGGTTCGAGGTCGCTTGCGCGGCCTCTTCCTGTCGTAAGCAGCTATTCAGTTCGACATGACATGACTTGGCCCGCCATGGTCACTCGGGATCGGGTGGTCGACGGATCGATTCAAGGATTTAAGGGTCGAAGACGGCAGGTCGACGATTACCCTCCGCTGTCAGAGGAAACATACGTCTCCAGATCCCCGTGGTTATTCACCGGCTATGGCTTTCTCCGTTTTTTTTCCGCAAGTGCAGATAGTGCTTCAACCGCTTAGCTCCGCCTGAGGTATTCCCCCGAATCCGCGATCTTCTGATCCCAATCGCCTCCGACCGCAGAATTACAGCCGTGACGGAAGCTCCCAGTGACCCTGACAGAGTGGGCTCCTCTTCGAGAAGGCTACCAGATATGAGTTAAGCCGTGAATGGGCAGGCGAGATGACAGAAAGAGCCATGCTCTACGGAATACCATGCTCTCCAATACCACCCATGCTCTACGGAAGTATGCTAGACATCACCTCGCAGAAACTGCAATTAATGCAGACATTCACTCGCATCATACCCGCGGTAGCTCCCTTTTACGCATACAACGAATACGACTGGCAAAAGTACAGAAAAGCTACTTGTACCTTCGCATTAAATTCTATAATCTACTCCCTACAAAATTTAAACAGCTGGAGAACATAAAATTTAAAAAAACCCTTTCTATAATCTGGCCGAATTTGAGGGCCATGATTTTTCAAATATTGTGCCCATTTAAATTACTTAAAAAGTAGAACATTATTGTCTGATTATTTTATATGTACTTTTAGTTTAAAATGCATAACGCAGATTTAATTTGATTATTTAACATTTTACTGACAATTTGAATATTACGATGAATAATTTTACTACGTATCTTTTCGAATTACTAACTACTTCAAATATTAGGCTTCTATTTTGATTATTTATATTTATAGTTTGACAATCTAGTAGGTAATTCTTGACTACCTAAGTATGTTCAGTAAAGAGTAGTAACGACTTACTACCTAACCCAATTATTTTGACACGTCCAAGAGCGGTCTTTAGCCGTCGATTGGACACGACGAAAATGTAAATATAAATGTAAAAACCATTAGGGGCAATTGTTATGCACTCGTATTTATCCATTTTGTAACATTGACAAAATGACGCAGAACAATTTGACAAAACAAAGCAGGCGCGAGCATATTAAAATAGCCAATTAAAATCGGGTAAAACTTCAAAGGATTATTGCCAAAGCCGACGTGGTGACGTGGTACAATTAAATTATGTCTATTAATAATAATGTTAATAATATTTACGGCCAACCGATCCCGTGTGGTATTGACGCGCAAATGCGCTATGGTCCGCGATAAATTCGAACTGAATTACCGCTAACATCAGGTAAAGGCCGCGCAAGCTACTTCGAATCTGTGAACAAGACTGGAGGAAAAAACCGTCCAAATCTAGTAATAAGGGAGTGAGGTAGGCTGTTGGCGTTGGTTGTCCGCTCCATGGGAGACGGAACGACCCGATACCGTTATAACTCCCTAGGGGGACGGGTTCGCCCGTTGTGATTGACACCGCTAGTAAGTTAATAATATTTAAAGTAATGACGATCTTCGAAAATGAACTTGTCTATAGAATACATTTGGCATAATTTTGGAATTTGCGAGTTTGTATAGTTTGTATAGCAGATACTTAACTTTGGCCGTCGCAGAAATAGTTGTCTACTTTTGCGACTCGTCGCCCGGAACGCTTACATAATTATATTTGTGCTTATTTTTTCACTATGTCGTTGACCGCAATATACATCGTTCGGGACATCAAAACAATCCTTTCAAAGGAGTTAGGTTACGCTTGACTTTTTAAAAAAATATATGATTTTGGAATTAGGAGATTTTTCTGTACAGAAGAGGATTCTACATGAAGAAATTGATTTTCAAGTCATCTATATATATACATTTAAATTTAAACCTTGGTTACCGAAGAAAAGCCTTTCGTTATGTTAAACTTTCGGATATTCAAGTTGTTTTCTCAGTAAGAATAACAATAAGAATAAGAATAATTTATTTTCAAAAACCCGATCTGGGTATAGAAATTACATATCTAATGGTATTTCTACATATAAAATTATATTTGAAATTACTCATAAAATTATAAAAAACTAATAATTTAAAAAAACACAGAAAATCAAAAAATTAATAACAAAGACATAAAAACTAGAAAAATAAAAAACAACAGAAATAATGAGAAAACAGAGAATCAGCAATTCAAAAACAAAAATATATAAAAACTAAAAAAATAGAAAGCATCCAAAGAGTTCTACATAAACTACATCTAATAAGGATCAAACTAACATTAAATAAATACGAATAAAATTATCAAAATATAAAAATCAGAAATTTAAATTACAAATATAAAATCAACTAAAAAATAATAATAATAATAAAATTATCTAAAAATATTCAAATTTAAATAATCAAATTAAGTAAAAATAATTACAATCAATGTAATGAAATAAGAGTCAGAAAAGTAATTTAACAATTAAGAAAAGAATATACAAATCACAAATAAGACTATATTATACAAAAATAGAATATATTGTCTTACAGATAATATAATCTATTATATAGTAACAAAGGTCTAAATTCTAAATCATAAACAACGTTGGATTTTAATTTTATTGAATATGTTCTAATATATCGCGGTAGCGAGAATTTATAGAATTGAAATCGAATCTAAATACACAAGAGTCCAACCGTCGTCATGCACTATTAAAACGGAGGATGAAGCAACGTACTGAGCGCCAAAAAACGATGAGTGCCAAAAGAAACAAAGTAAAAATGATGTTTTAGAATTCCTAAATATATACAACTGAAATCGCATGATTAGTGATGATGTTAGACAGCATATCCACACCTAACCAATATTATGAAGTATCACAAAATTAAATATCATATGGGATCATTGGATGAGGTGGCACGTCACTTTCAGCTCTAGATCCCTTGATTAAGGCTCAAAAGTCAATACTTAGGGTAATCAATAAAAAGCCTTTTAGGTTCTCCAGCGACCACTTATTTAAAGAGTTCCAAGTATTAGACATACGCCAATTATATGTGAAAGTATCAACAATATTTTATTACACCCACGTAGAGCGGCATATTATTAAATCTCACACTACCAGAACACGCGCAGTTACAGCCATGCAACATGATGTCCCCCTTAAGAAAACTAAATTCGCCCAACGACATTTTTCTTTTCTAGCTGTCCGACTACACAATAGAATACATTCGGAATTAAAAGTGAAGTTAGATACCATACGAGGAAGAAAAATTATGACGGAATGGTTGATTGAGCTAGGAAGGAACGAAACGGAGAAATTGGTTAATTATAGTGCTGTATAAGAATACCTAACTACATAAAATTACTACTTTTATGTATATATATATATATATATATATATATATATATATATATATATATATATATATATATATATATATATATATATATATATATATATATATATATATATATATATATATATATATATATATATATATATATATATATATATATATATATATATATATATATATATATATATATATATATATATATATATATATATATATATATATATATATATATATATATATATATATATATATATATATATATATATATATATATATATACACTTTAGGGTTTTTGGTTAGTAAAAGGGATAGAGTTGAGTACCTTAGCCGAACGTTTCGGAGCCCGTGGCTCCTTCCTCAGCGGCGAGGAAGGAGCCACGGGCTCCTTCCTCCATATATATATATATATATATATATATATATATATATATATATATATATATATATATATATATATATATATATATATATATATATATATATGTATGTATGTGTATATATGATTATTTAATATTATTATGTATATTATGTTAGTAAAATAGACTAAGCATATGTAATATCTGTTTAAATATAGAGCAGCTACCACATAAAACAATGCTACATTAAGTTACACTTAGCAACTAAAAAAAAAAGGAAAAAAGAATACATAAAAGTCTACCTTAGTACGGGCATCACTCCAGCAAGGTAGATTTTAATCTTATTAACCTAGTGTTTTAAATGTGTGTGAAATATTTATAAATAAAATAAAAATAAATAAATAAATAAATTATTCAATTGCACCACAGGCAATATTAATAAAAATCGAAAACAGTGAAATGTCGTGAAATCGTTCCCCGAATCTTCGTTTTGCTGAATGTATCGTTTATATTGGTATGGTGCTGAATCAATCCCTCATAAAACACAGAAAAATACATAGCAGCCATAGTTCCTCAATACATATATTTTTACGCAATGTCCGTTTAAAATATCGTCGTAACTCAATCGATCGATTTTTGAAAGCGGCGTACAGGCGAGGCTGTTATGAAAATCCCGATGCACCTGGCGCTTCCCACAGTTCGTGATTCACCACGAAATTCCCATGACCATTGCAGGACATTCCCATAGCACGGTGCGGTGACAACGACGTTTTCCTATCGGCCGATACCATAGAAAGTACTAAAGCTGCCAACTACAACGGTGAACCCGTCACATCAGGAAGTTTTAACGATATTGGTCTTTTTGTCTCTCGTAAAGTGAGCTCAGAAAACAATCCGCAGTCATTGCATATATTTTATTCATTGCATAGAATCATAAACAAATAATATCCCTTCGATGCTGATGCGAATGATGCGGAAATGTTTACTTCTTCTGAAATTTCTCTTGCTTCTACCAGCATTTTTTCTCGCCGCGCCGCCCCCCAAAATACGAGCGCCCTAGGCAATTGCCTAGTTTACCTATATGGACGGGCCGGCCCTGCGTTTCAAACCTCCAAAAGTTACTCAAAGAGACTTAACCGTCATAACATGGACTCACTCGAGGAAGGCGCCTCCAATATGATATACGTTTTCTGTACAATATTATTAATAATAAAATAGACAGTCCCTATTCTGTTGGCAGAACTTCCTACCGAATCCCAAATAATAAGACAAGGGCTCGCGATTCATTTTATCTACCGAGAGTCAATACCAATTATGGTCAAAATATGTATTTTTATAGAGCACTTCGATCATATAACCTAAATTTTCAATATTTAGATATTTTTAATTTATCTTCAAATACTTGCTTCGAACAAATTAGATATACGATAAACAGCCTTCGGGTTTAATTGGTATTTCTTCGTCCGTTAGGTACGCAGGCTGTGGTATTGTTTACTACACTATAACAATGCTTTCTAGCCAGTATAATGTTTTCTAATATTTTCTATAAAAGTTCATATGTATATTAACATCATAAATACATTGTGATTTATATTATATATATTTATATTAACTATAATTTTACATTTATTTATTACCTTGTCGTATTATTTATATTCATTTATTATTTTTGCATGTGTATGTATGCATATATGTATGTATGTTATATATCATCATATATCTTAAATACATCTATATAACTCATAATGTGGCTTCCCTACCCCTTTCCCCTGCATTTTTTTCAAAGCTCGTTGCACTGTAACAATAGATTTTGTTTAATTGTGAAAACTTTTAATTGGCCTTAGATTTGTATAATATGTGTTAGCATTAAGTTTAAAACGCTGTAAGTTTTCCGAAAAATAAAAATAAAGTAAAATAAAATAAATAAAATAAAAGTATTTTTTAAATATTTAATAAAGAAATTTGAATTTGAAAAACGCTACGTCACCTGCCCGTCAGAGGCCAACGCCTTACGGTGAGGTACCGGGAAAGGTACCCAGCAGGCAGTCTCGCTGCCTGACTACCAGTTTGGAAGGATATCTCCTACTGGAATTAACCTTCAGGATACCTCCTACCTCCTGACTGATTACAGGATCGAGGTCGCTTGCGCAGACCCCTCCCTTATGAAGCGGTGATTCGGTGTCTACCGAATCTATCGCGGACCTCGGCATCCTTTTCCCGTGTGAATAAGCCATGCAAAGGGTGCGGGTTGCCGAATGGTCGTTTCGAGAGCAGTTGCCATAAGGTTAACAACCACCCCCGCTCTAAAAGAAACATTACTGTTCCCAGACTCCCCCGGCTGTTAGTCAGAGTGCACAATCGATTGGCTGACGCCGCACGGTGCGAAAACCGTCTAGGAGCGCCCGAAGGTTGACTCCTAGGGGAGACTGACCTGCAGGCCAGCGTCCTACCCTGGCTCTCCCCTATTTTTTTATTAAGATAAAAACAGTCATACACAGTTGTGTGAAAACAAACATAAAACAAATAGACCTATATTACCATTAATTACTACAAAACATTATAAATAGTATCAAAATTAAATTAACAGTCAAAATTACACTAATAACTTGCAACAAAAAAAACGTTATACTCAATAACAAATTTAACAATTAGTTAATGCGACTACAAAACAATTTAATAACAAATTAAAGGATGAGCTAATGCAACAACAAATCGCCTATTTTTTTCCTAAAAATAACCAAAGTGTCGGAAAATATGTCGATGTCATTCGAAGGTTTATTATAATGTAAACAGGACCGTCTGAATAAGTATTTTAAAATTTTTAAAGAGGGTATATAAAATGTATATTTTGAACGAGAGGAGGGAGATCAAGGTATTTTTAAAAGAATTTTGTCCAAAAGGGGGCGAAAATTAATGTGGTTATTAAAAAGTTTATATAGAAAGATATTTTCTAAGAAGGCACGTATTGCATACAAATAGTGTACATTGTGTTTTGTCGCTATCTCTGCCTAATCCGTAGACATGTTATCTGCCCAAAAGTCCAATGATTTTAAGAATCTCTTTTGCACCCTCTCAATCCTATCTATATGAACAGCATATTGGGGATTACAAACTACGCTTCCGAATTCTAGAACGCTACGAACGTATGCATTGTAGAGTACTTTAAAAGTTTTGCTTCTGGTAAAAGGTTTACCTATGCGCAGAATTATTCCAAGTTGTTTGAAAGCCTTAGCTACGACCTTACTAATTAAAACTACACCTTCCCTAGTACGCCAGCGCCAGGTGACCCGAAACCTAGCCAGCTGACTGAAAGTATGCTGACTCTTGCTGACTCTTGGGACTCATGTATGCTGACTCTTGGGACTAATAGTTGCTAGCTCTCACGCCCCACGAGTGTAAACAGAAACTCATTTTCCTTCGATCACGCGAGGCGCGAGACGAGATACGAGACGAGGCGCGAGGCGAGGCACGACGCGAGAGTATAAATTAGCTATGTAATGTTTCCTTTGTGGCAGCCGTGACTCATCCCGCATTATAAAACAGCAACATACAATAGATGATAGATGTTGGAAAAAGAAGCACGTATCATCAATTGCCGCTTACTGTCTTAACCAGATAAGGAAAAAATTGGATTTATGACGAATGTGAGAATCCTGGTATACCTCTTTATAAATTTCCTTTCAGGTGTATTCTTCATAAATAATTTTAACTAAGTATATATTGAAATCTATAACCTAATATAGGTAAAACCTATGAACCTAAAAATCTGTCAGAATTTCATTGTTATTATGCAATAATATTACACCTACAAAACGACGGCATTGCGGTTTATATTCGAGCTGAATTAGGCTGTTGCGGCCACTTGCCACAATATGCGGTGCCACTGGCACGGACCGGTCAGTGGTCTAAGGGACCCAGGACTATAAAAAGATGTCTCCACTCGATCGCCGTTTGCCCCGTAACAGGCGGCCACGTCACCGCTGCGAGCCTCGATAGCCTCAACTTACTTCCCACTACCGTTCACTCCACGTTCTCTGGCACCAATAAAACACAAACTGTTAACTTGCCACACTGGCGTATATTCACGAACACAGATCACTTTTACCAGAGAGTATATTTTTATTTTTATTTTTTATTTTATTTATTTTAAACATACCATGCGAAATTCATAAAATGGTCATACCAAGTAATGGTGCGAAGTAAACGACGACCCACATTCACATGACCATGCGCAGCGCATGCCCAACTAGGCCGAGTATAGCCTGTATCTGGGCATACCATTTATTTTCAGACTTGGGTGGGGAGAAAACTGGGGCACCTCCGGTTGTTCGCCGGATGGCCTTGCCCACAGTTGCCGCAGGTTGCCTGGACTTTCTTCGGCCTTGGGCAGTCTTTCGCGGCATGTTCATCGCCGCAGCAGACACATACTTGGGGCCGTTGGCAATTGTGGCTGCTGTGGCGGAATCGCTGGCAACGGTGACACTGATTCGGGCCTATCCGTCCTTTCCAGGCCTCCACTGTCACTTTGACAAAGTATATATCCGTCAGGTTGTATACTCCGCGCCAGCGCTCGGACTTCCTGAGCACTACATGAAAAAGGGCTCGCCGCCCTCCGTGAATAAGTTTTACGTATTTGGCTTCAAAACCGCGTTCTTCTAGGCCGGATATGACCTCCTCACTGGGTGTTGCTTCTGGGAGACCTCGAATAGCAATTTTAGCGTCTATCCCTGCCGGTGCGGTGTACGTGTGCCACGCTATCGCTGGTGCCAGTGCGTGTAGATAATCTTGGATGACGCGGTACTCTGCGTCATCCTCCGGGCGGAACCAAAATCCTCCGTTTCCATTCGGCGCTGCGTTGGGCACTCTTCCCAGCCTGGATTGGATAGCCTTGAGGTGAGATGGCCACCTTTCCAATTTCTCAACTACTATCGGCTGAGTACGCGGCGTCGGCTTTGGTGCTTGCGGAGCCTGTGCTGGGTGAGTCGGTGCGCGCGGGAGCGGCTAAGGAGACTTTCTCGCCGCTAATTCGGCGTAGGTAGGCCCCACCGCCAGCTCGCTCCTCGCATCCTTGTCCTCCGAAGACAGAAGCGTATGAAGAGCTTCGTCGTCTAAGCCGAAAGAGGTGGCTCGTCGGCGTTGCGAGTCCCGTTCAAGCTATGCCCCGGGTGAGGCGGGGTCCCTGCCTCGTTTCCTGGGTGTTGCTGGCGGTATTTGCGGCATATAATAGGCCGCTGCGGCTTCGGTGGAGTCTTTGAAAGACTGCATTGTCGCTACGAGCAAACGTCAACAAAAAAAAACAAAAAAGTCCCCGGCTCGTACACTTTATTTGTATTACTACTGAAAACGCGTACGAACCGATAGCTTAAGCGGGCCGTAGAAAAACGACGGCGCGGGGTTAACAGTGAATGAACTGGAGCAACGCTCGAACAGTATCGAACACGTCGCGGGCGGAGCGGACGACCGAACGGTGCGAGCGCGCGACAGCGAATGATGAATTTCGTTCAATCAATCAAATATCAGTCGACGAGCCCTGATAGGGGCCCGTGACGTCTTCCACTGTTAGGTGGGGCTTCTCGTGAGCCGGGCCCATCGACCCGGCTTTCATTTAGGTCTTCACAGGGCATGCTCGCCCTGTGGCAGGTATCGTAATGGGACGCCTGACGGATCAGTCGTCTTATCGTAATAGGATTGATACGGGAGTGCGTAATAGGATTGATACGACAGCGAATGATGAATTTCGTTCAATCAATCAAATATCAGTCGACGAGCCCTGATAGGGGCCCGTGACGTCTTCCACTGCTAGGTGGGGCTTCTCGTGAGCCGGGCCCATCGACCCGGCTTTTATTTAGGTCTTCACAGGGCATGCGCGCCCTGTGGCAGGTATCGTAATGGGACGTCTGACGGATCAGTCGTCTTATCGTAATAGGATTGATACGGGAGTGTGACATCTGCTGAGGCGATGACTGCTGAGCTGCAGTACCCGCGCTGGTGGTCCGCTAATCTAGCAGACTGCGCGGGTGCGGCTTCCGGACATCTGGCGGTCTGGTGTGCAGCGGAGCGAGCTGACGAATGTGCTCGTGCGGCGAGATGTCGGCCCTCTGGTACATTGCGCGCGCGAGGTGCTTCACGTAATCCTCCACGGACTCTTTCTCGCTAAAGTCGCGTTCCAGAGTCGCGTTTCTGACGTACCATGGGGCTCCTGAAACTTTTCTCAACCCCGCATTCATCACCCGCTGGATATTTGTCCGCTGTGACGTCGATATGAGGTGGTACCGGGCTGGTGCCCCGTACGTGAGTTTTGTTCTCACGTACATCTTCAGCATCAGCAGTCGTGTCTTCGCCGGTATCGCGGCCGAACGAAGCATGGGCAGCAGCGCATAGAAGGCGGATTTCGAAGCGGCAACCGTCACTTTGGCGTGATGCGAGAAGTTGAGGCGACGGTCAATGTGCACCCCGAGGTACTTGACCGTGTTTTTCCACGTTACGGAGTGCCGTCAAGTTTTATTGGCTCCGGATAGGCTTTAAGTGAGCCGGTGATGATAGCCTCGGACTTGGCCGCGTTGACGACAATCCGCCACTTACTTAGCCATTCTGGCATAAGGTCTAATTGCTGCTGCAGTTTCTTGGCCGCGAGCTTGATGTTCATTGAAGATGCCATGTACATCGCGTCATCTGCAAATAGCGCTAGCTCCGCGTCAGCTCCGCGTCGGCGCTGAGCGGTATGTCGTTCGTGTAGACTCCGTATAGCGCCGGCGATAGGTAGCTTCCTTGCGGCACTCCCGCCGCGATGGGTCGAATTGTTGACTGATTGCCCTCCACCGCGACGTAGAATCCTCTTCCGGAGAGGAAGGAAGCCACCACGTTTCGGAGCAGGCGCGGTGTCGTTGTCTGAGTCGCCAGCTTGTATCGGAGAGCCTCGTGCCAGCCTCGGCCGAACGCCTTTTCGACGTCCAGGAAGACGGCTGCCGAGTGCAGGTGTTTGTTGTAGGATTCCGTGAGGCGGTGTACTACCCGCGTAAGTTGCAGGGTAGTCGAGTGGCCCGTACGGAATCCGTACTGCTCGGCGCGCGGGGCGAGGTGCGGAGTGAGTCGCGCCAGTACGCATCACTCGAAGACCTTCGCAAGAGTAGGCAGCAGCGAAATCGGTCGATAGTTGCCCGGCTGCCGCAGGTCCTTGCGAGGTTTCGGCAGCATTATCACCTTGGCCGTCTTCCACTTCTCAGGAAAATGACCGAGCCTGATGCAGGAATTGAGCAGCCCTGCAAGGGCCGGGAGCTGGTGTCGCGGTATGAATTTTGTTCCGCCGAGGACCCGATATTTATACCTGGCGCGGGGCTCTCCTGATTGGCCGATTATAGGTGGCCTGTGATTGGCTGTCACACGACCGGTTGATTGTCGGTATTTTTCGACGTTACGGCTATCAGTAGTTTCCTTTCTACTTATTCATGGTTTTTTTACTTTTTTCCATTGATATTTTCACATCTTTTTGAGGCAAAAAACGGCGTTTTACTCAAAATTATCTTTCGTGCTTCTGCCAAGTCAGACTCACTCGGCCGTGTCGCGAGGGCTGCGAGGTCCGCCCTGGTGCAGCTAAGCGACCACTTTTTGCCGGAATATTGTATATTTTTGATAGATTCTGCACCGAATCTCTGCCCAAATTCCCTTCGTATGCGTGCTGTTCGCGATAACTAATTTTAAGGGAATTTTTAGGCCGTCGCGGAAATATTTCTTTATTTTTAGCTAAACTTGTGTGGTCGGGTGCGCCTGTGTCCGCCACGTTTATTTTGGACGAAGACTGTATGTCGGCCTCAATACAGCCTCCGCCTTTAATTTATTTTTTATAATAAATTCTGGCGGCTTACCTTTTCAGTTTAGTGGTATTTTTAAAAGGGGAATCGTCGCGTCGAGATGTTAAATACCACCTTAAAAAGTTTACATATGACTCATCTGGATCATTGCTTACATCAGGGAAATTAGGTTTAAAGCTGTTTGTAAGTCAATAAGCACATTTTTATTAAGTTTTCGTTTAACATAAACTTCTCGGCCAAATCTGCATTTATTGTAGCATTTGAGTCTCACCATTTGCCCGTCGTGGTCCAAGAGACCGCAGTTTATACGGTTGACTGCAATAACCTCATTGTTTGAAAATATGTTGTCAATGCAACTGCTACTATTTAAAGTAATTCGTTTAGGAAATTTTATAATTTTATACATGTTGAGGCAAAGATCAATTACAGCATCACAAATTGCAAATTTTTCCAAGAAGTTTACATTAAAGTCAACTGCTAAATTTAAAAAAGAGGCTTCTACATCAGCCTTATCTAAAGCTACTTCGAGGATACTTAATAAATTTTGAAAATCTGCACTTGGACTTCTATAAAAGCATACGATATTGATAGGAAAGTCCGGAAGGTAAATGCAGCTAAATTCAATTACAGATCCTACTGATAGTTTACATATATCTTCACAGGTTTTGTATCGTATATCCGGTTTTGTCAATATTGCAGATCCACCCCTAATGCGTTTCATTCATGAGAAACTGCTAGCTAGTGTATATGCAGAAATTTTAATAATTTCATTTTAATCTTCTTAGAACCACGCTTCACTAACACAGAAAACATGTACGTCGTTCTCTTCAAGCACTAGTGCCGCGTCGAGTGTGTTTTATTTCGAAGGCCTTGCATGTTTTGGTGGACGATTTTAATGGTGTACTTTTATTTTCTCCCCTGTCATTCCTCGCATTTCGTTTGTTGGCCACCGCCTTGGGTACAATGTTAAGTATTACGAGTATGTTCTTTAGGTTGATTCGACTGAATAATGTTCTCGAAAAAACTGCTCGGATGTACTGAAGTGTTCTTTCGTATTCTTACTAACGTCTTCTTTACTTGTTGACAGAACTTCTAATGGCCTTTTGTATTCAAGCATGATCCTTTCTTGTTACAGTCGCTTTCAATAAGGTGGTCCGTTAGCCATTTCAATTTAGCATGAGTGTATGTCTTTGAGATTTTATACAACATTTTATTTATCGGTCGAATTGAGTAGTTAATTTCTGAATTATCCAGCCTATACGGAATAGATGTTATGATGATGTTAGTATTACCGCTTGATTTCAGTAGTTCGTGTATGCCAAATCAATTTTTTTCTTTCGTTCTCGAAGAAGATTCAGATGTTCTGAAGTAGCTGTAATGAATACCACCAGAGATCACACAGTAATATTTTTTTGTAAGAGTAGTCATAGACCTGGACTCATTTCCTGATAAAATTTACATTTTAACACATATTTATGGTTTGCTGGCAATATTGAATTGAGCTTTGAGGCACAGCTTTTTCCATTTTCGTCCGATAGAAGCAGGATGTGGTGCGTACTGTGATGTTCGTTTCTATTTTTATTTTCACTACTTATTTGCTTTCCTTCAATGTCCATATTGGTCTATGTTTGTGTAATTAATTTCATTGACTTGCAGTTTTCTTTGCTTTTAGTTAAGATCTCACTTTCTTCTTTTTTCCACTACTTTTCGCAAACTCAATCTTTTCCACTTCGATCATTTATATTTTTTTTTTATCTAAGTCTTTATACGTCAGATATATTTCATTCTGAGTTTTACCATTGGATATTACATTGTCAAGTATGCTCTTCCCATGTATATTTTTCTCTCTATTTAGTTCTTCGATTTTTCTATTTCTTTCGGAAATTGATGTAGGATCTGGCACTCGAGTTTTTTATTTCTAACAATCTGCTTTAAATTCCTAAGCTCTTTATTATAATCCGAGAGTTCTGAAAGAGTATTGTTAGTGTGTGAAATATCGTTATATTGATAAGTATGAATCAGTTTTGTTTTCAAGGTTCTAGTTTATTTTTTTCCAGTTTCGCTATATTTTCATGTAGATATTGGTATACACGTAGATATTGGGCAAAGGACGCCGTGGTCCGCGATAGATTCGGTATACACCGTTTCACCGCTTCGTAAGGGAGAGGACCGTGCAAGCGACCTCGAACTCGGAACCAATCGAGAGACCGGAGAAATCTGGTCACAATTGGAAGTAAGGGCGCGAGTGTCGGCCCGCCAGGTAACATTACTGGCTATCTCGCGGTTAAGGCGTTGGTCTCTTACGGGTTGTGGCGTAGCTAGACGGTGGACTGTTTTGTCCCAAGTCTTCTACGCTCACTGCAGGGAGATAGAACGACTAATCGTTAAAACTTCCTGTGGTGACGGGCTCGCCCGCTGTAGTCGACAACCCAAGTTGTCCCGTCTAGATGCGCTGGTGACAGCTAGTTTAAAATCCTGGTTGTCCTTCGCCAAACCAGCTGATCCCTCGACTCTCTCCAGGTCCAAACAAAATTTTGGGCTAGCGCTAAAACTGTCCTCTCTGTTCTACGTCAACTCCATAATAACCAAAAATTCGATTTTGTGCAATTCCAAAGATCCAGCAATATCGAAGCACTTAAAGTGGCCGTAGTGACTCAAATGATCTACAAGCCCGCGTAGACTTCCACAAAAAGTTCCTTACTGGAATCAGCCAGAATGGCACTGGTCTGGGGTATGGCAGTACAACCATGAGCGATGTGGACTTGAAGAAGTCTCTCTTGCGGGGAGATTACGAAAGCAACAGTATGGCTCATGCTATTGGCCTTCAATGCCAAAATGATTGGACAACAATTGGGGACTTTTGCATTCCTCCTCCAATGCACTGGACGCTAGGGATGCTGAAATTTATTTGAATTCCTTTCAGCATACACTTCAAGACCCCAGTAACCTCGCTCGTTGGAGCTATGCCGAGGATAGTTCATGTCCCCTTTGTAGCAATACATCTTGCACAGCAAGACATATTATAGCTGGCTTTGGATCAAGGACGGTACACTTACCGCCATGACAAAGTCCTCTCTGTTATTCGCGAGGTAATTAGCCTCTCGGTGGCTCGTGCCAATAAAGGTTTGACACTACCCTCCAAACCCCCAATACAGTTTGTGTGGGATGGTTCTAAAGGAAAAAAACATTTAACTACAAAACCTTTCTCAATAATCGAGAAAGCTTCAGATTGGATTCTGGAGATCGATTTGGTCTCTACGCAGTATACATTCCCTGAAAGTATCGGATGCACAGCCCTCCCTCCAGATATAACTCTTTACTCTCTATCTCAAAAGGTGGCCCTTAACTTAGAATTGACTGTTTCATGGGAATCAAATATCCCAAAAGACCACGAGTACAAATTAAATAAAAGCCATGATTTCGCAAATGCTGTCACCGGAACGGCTTCACTGTTCATCTTCACGCGGTGGAAGTTGGCGCTCGTCGCCTGCCAGATAAATATCTGTTTCACCTCTTTAAAGATCTTGGTCTTTCCAGAAAAATAATCAACTCTTTCCCAGAATTTTTTTTATCTAAAACCGCGATTTGCACATCTCAAATTCGATCATCGGTCACCGCTTGGTCACCATAGTGCTATGGCCGTTCTGCTTTTTTTCATTCTTTGGTCGATTAAAAAGTTATTTTTAATTATCATAAGTTCAATCTCAGGACACCACTCTCATCTGCCCATAAAACGTGTTCTGTGAAAGTGTGAAATTTGATTATTAGTGTATAAAATCAATTTCTATGATAGTGAATATATAGACGGTTGGAGGAGTGTTTACATCTTGTTTCAACTAGCATTAGTTTGTCTACGTGCACCAGCGGCTAGATTTGTTGCTCATCATGGAGTGCAAAGCATGCGTAACCGAAATCTTTGAAGGCGACCAGGTGATTTGCACTTCCTGTAAGGGTTACTGTCATTTTTTTGTGTGCTGGAGTGACAGAAATGATACATCGCAAAATGACTCTAAAAACTAAGTCAACATGGAGATGCCATCACTGCTGCAATCCATCATTTACGAAACAAACTCCAAAAGGCAACATAACGGATGCGACAACAGAGCAACTTTCAGATCCCGCATCACCTTATCCCGATGTTGATACTTCTCATGGCACTCATCAGCCTGGTTTTACTCATGACTCCTCGTCGTTTCAATCTATTATCGAACCGCTAATGGAGGAGATACGTTCGCTTCGTCGAGATTTCAATGAGATGAAGAACGAAGCTAGGGAATGCTCCTGTAGAGATATTGTTGAGGAAACAAAACAAGAACTCACATTGCTCAAGGAGAAATTGCAACGCTTCGATGTTATGGAAAATGAAATAAAAATTCTAAAGATTGCACTTCATGACCTCAAAACTGAAAACAATACTCGTGATCAGTGGAGTAGAATGAATACCATTGAGATCGTAGCTATACCTGAACGTGCTGGTGAAAACCTAACTGCCATTACATGTAAAATTGCCGCAAGCCTTGGTATAACAATGCAGCCCAGCGACGTCCAATTCGCCCACCGGGTCATACCGCGAAGCCAAAATGCTCCTAAGCCGAAAATAGTGATTGCCAAACTTTCAAGAATAGACATTAAAGATAATATTATTGCCGCCGTACGATTGAAAAGAGGAATCACAACGAAAGACATTTGATTTCAAGGAGAGGAAAGGACGATTTTCATTAACTACCATCTATCGCGGGAAAACAAGCAGCTCTTGCAAAAGACCAAGGATTTGCGAAATCAAAAGCTTTTTAATTTGTTTGGGTTAGCCAGTCTAGAATTTTTATCAGGCGAGCTGAAAATTCCCCTGCACATGTTATATCCACAATCGCCCACTTTGAAAAAAATATTTGAACAGTTTTGTTACATTAATAATTGTTCTGCTTTCTCACGTTTTGTATACTGTACCACTAAATTTTTCTATAATATTTTGCTAAGTTACTTATACCTCTCCATTAAAATAATATTAGTTATTATTTATATACTCTTATGTCATATTTGTAATACGATACTTATTACATTATTATTTTCAATTACTTATCTTATTTTATATTTCATTATTAGTATGGGTTATATTTATACTTATATTTTAGTAATATATCATTACTTCTGCATAGATGACAAGTTTTTAAAGCCGGCATTAGTTAGTGTTGTCAGTGTAAACTGGCTTCTTTTTAGGAGGGTAGGCTATGAGCCATCGACTTCTGTCAAATCATTATTAAATTGTTGTTCCTACGCAGTGTCGCTTCTCTGCGTCTTTATAATATTTTGCGGTGTTTTTATGTGTAAGCAATACTATATAATGGGTGCTTTGTCTAGCATGTACGACGGATTCGTGACGGTTCTGTATAAAGTCTTATATTTGAGCTAATCATTCTTGGTTAGACACTTACAAATGCCTAAAATGGTATCTAATCAATATTGGTTAGGGCTCTCCGAGCTGTGCTAACTTTGTAATATTTATTCATTATTATCTTAATTGTTTTACGAGATAATGTTATAAATGTTTTATATTTCAAATTTCAATGCGATCATTTTACAGTTATTCTTTTTACGATCCGTATAGTAGTTTAAAAGTTATGGTCGTTTTTTCTCAAGGCCATCGACTTTACGCGCAAAACTGTCCCGGGCAGAAGTGACACTAAAGTTTTACCCCGCGATATCAAGGGTTAAAGTGTTATTTTCGCCGCGAAGTATTGTGATCCGTATCGCAACAAATCTACTCTATTTTATATTTGCGGTCAATGTTATTCATTTCATTATTTTAATGAAATGAATAACATTTATTTCATTATTTCATTTCACGCATTTATTCAACGCATTATTTCATTTCATGAATTAGTGTTACTAATATGCAGTATTTTATGTTACTGTTGTGCATCATTGTGGATTACTGACCTAATTTTCTATGAAGTCGTTCACCGTGAGTATTTAATATTACCATATTTTGATAGAGGTGCCAAATATTTTCAATCACTGTTTTTCTCACCGTTCGGTTTATTGAAGCTTTTTACATACACCGTGTCATATTGCAATGTCGCACAAAAGTGTCGCGTTTCATACTCCCAATTGTCAACTTTTGTTACCGATGTTTGTGAAGTTTATTGTGATTATAAAAATATGTTTTTCTATGATTTTTCTGAATCTATGAGTTCTTATCAACCTAAAAGGAAAATTTCATTGACATAACTTAGGGACTGGTGTTCAAAATTGATGATTACTGTGTTGGTTTTTACTGACCTTGTGGATCACAAGTACTTAATAAATTTTGCGAGACTTATCGCTAATCTGTATTACGGATATGCATATTTTGGAGTGCATTCTCAGGATACATTATGTTTAAGTCTCTTTTTCTCAGTTCTAGTATGCAGTTTGTTGCGTATCACTTCAGAATATCATTAGAAATTTATTATCAAAACGTTCGGTGGTTACGGTAAAAAACAAACATGCTATTCAATAATGCACTCAGTGAAGAATTCGATGTTATTTGCCTGACAGAAACCTCTTTATTAGATGGAATAATGGATCATGAAATTTTAGATATTCGTTATACTATAATAAGGCATGATCGTGATTATGCCACAACAGGACAATCTCGTGGAGGTGGCGTACTTATTGGTGTTCAGCAACATGTTCACGCGGCGAGTGGTCTACCACTGCTGAGGACTTATGGGTCACTCTCTCAAATTCTAGGTCAAAAAGACACATCCATCTATGTTGCTGTTACTTTCCCCCTGACGCAAAGCAGGCTGAAAACGTCACTACTTTTTTAGCACAATTATCTGAAATCAGAAGTACACTTCCAGACGATGACTTCATTATTGTTGGGGATTTTAATTTTCCAAAAATTAAACGTGTTGAGTCTTCACTAGAAGCCAGCTTGATCCCTTCCTTATATACTGATAATATTACCTGTCATATGATCGACACCATTTCATTTTTAAATTTATCGCAATATAACTCGCAGTTCAATAATCTTGACCTCAGTAATCCCCTCAGGACCCCGACTAGATCTTGTACTCAGTAATAATAATTGTAAGGTCAAGGGTAGCCCAACTGCCCTAGTCCCTATTGGGAACAGAAGAAACACAAGAGGTTACGAAAGGCTGCATACAAGGCTCAACCTGCGGACCTACTTTCTGGAACGTAATTGTAGACGACCTCCTGCAACGCGACTTTGGGCCGAGTGCGCACATTCAGGCATTTGCTGATGACGTTCTCCTAGTGGTAACGGAGCCAAATGTTCAAAAAGCCGAAGAAACCACCAACAGATGTCTGGAGGTAATAGCAGCATGGGGGGAAACCGCCAAATTAAAATTTGCCGAAAGCAAAACCCATGCGATGCTCATAACACGGAAGAAAAATATGAGACCTCCAGACATTAGGATGAACAACTCGAATATACAACTAGTGAACCACTTCAAAATCCTGGGCATAACCATAGACAGACACCTCTCATGGCACCTACACGTCGACAATGTGTGCAAGAAAGCAGCCGCACTCACCACGACACTCGGCAGAGCGGCTAAACCTACGTGGGGATGCAGCGGGGAAGTATTAGAGGCCATTTATACCGGAGCTATTGAACCCATCATTTTGTATGGCGCCCCCATATGGGGGAAAGTATGCCGTAAGAAAGCAGTTCAGAAGAAGCTCGACAGAATTCAGCGCGCAATAGCAATCCGAGCGGCCAAAGCATACAGAATGGTATCGCTCAATGCATCGCTAGCCTTGACCGGATTCATGCCGCTGGATTTGAGAGTCTCCGAAAGACTAGCACTTTACAACATCAAGAAAACCAGTATAATTGGAGAGAAATACCTACCTGACGACAGAACGTATGAACTGCCGGAAGATGTAACGAAACTTCCACATCCTAGCCGAAGAACTCCACTACTCATATCCTTCCCGGAAAAACCACCAGGACCAGAAGAGAGGCAACCGGAGGACATGGAAATTTACACTGACGGCAGCAAAATCGACGAAAGGGTTGGCGCAGCATTCGTGCCTTTTGAAGGAATAAAGGAGTGGCAGTACCACTCGTTCCTCCTGGGGGATTACTGCACTGTCTTCCAGGCTGAGATGGTAGCTATCAAGAAAGCTCTGGAGTGGATCCTGAAGAAACGACCAGGTAGATGGAAGCGAGTATCCGTCTATTCGGACTCGCAATCCGGCCTGCTAAGTTTGAAATACCACATTCCAAAAAATCGACTAATCTTAGCCATACAGGCAGCCGCCAGGAATCTTGAAGACCGAGGCACAGAAGTCCACCTACAGTGGATAAGAGGGCATACCAATATATATGGCAACGAGAGGGCCGATGAATTTGCCAAGAAGGCAGCCCTGAACAAGAAAACGGCGCCGACGTTCGACCGCTGGCCCCTAAGCTTCGCAAAACGCGTTCTGAAGACCCAGAGCCTAGCAGTGTGGAACGAGAGGTACCAGGCCGCGACAACGGGTAACACAACACGGCAATTTTTCCCGACAATTAAGCACGCTCTGGCATACAGGAAAATCGCTCCAAACAGTTTCCACTTCACGCAAATCCTAACTGGCCATGGCGCATTCAATGAATATCTGACGCGATTCAAAATACGGAGCGGCGCGGAGTGCCCCGCGGGATGCCCAATGGAACAGCGATCCAGGACGTCCAGCATCTGCTCTTCACATGCCCGATTTTTGGATATCAGCGGTATCAGTTGGAAGCGGCACTCGGCGACGAAAACTTCAATCCACTAAATCTACCGGCCATCGTCACATCACCGAGAAAACTGACGCTATTCAGGGATTTCGCCGAAACAATCGCAAGAAAAGCACGCGAACATAACATTGATAATTAAAAATTACAATACAACACTGACCAACACTAACACATAACACAGCTACACAAACAACATGCCCCGCATTAGCACGGGAAGGCTCCAGTTAGCCGAGCATCTAGCAGAGGTTTTCTGTGGTTCCCTCTGCAATACATGGCAAATGCCGGATGCTTCCAAGGAAATCGGCCACAGCCGTATAGACCACCCATCCTCACCCCTATTGACGAGTACCACCTAGCACTTCTAGTTGCCGTTCCGGTCTCCATTAAACCACTAAGGTCGAATCTTCGGGCTATTAAGCTTTTCGGTCAAGCGGATTACGCCTTGATTAATGCGGCTCTTTCAAAGTTCGACTGGCCTTCTATTATTAATAGTTGCGATATGGAAACGGCTACTACACACTTCTACCTAATCCTCAACGACTTAATCGAGCAGCATGTCCCAAGTAAATTAGTATCGGATAGGAAATACCCCCCATGGTATGACTCTATACTAAATGCTATGCTATAATAAAAGTTGTCAAAGAAAAACATAAATTTCACAGGAAATGGAAATCATCCGGTAATCTGATATACTAGGAATCTTTATCTTTACTGAGAGGACGCCACAAAACCTTAAATAAAACTCTATTTGATGCCTATATTTTTAAATCTGAGCAAAATTAACACAAAATTCTTTTGGAAATTCATAAAATCTAAAAGGTCCTCTCCTGGCATACCGCAAACCATGAATTTTAATAATAATATTGCTGAAACTGGTGCAGAAATCTGCGAAATGTTTTCTGAATATTTTCAATCGGTCTACGAAAATTTTGCGCCTGATCCTAACTATCAAGTGCAAAGGAACTCCGATCAGTGCACTGTAGATATGTATAACATCACTGTTGATACGGCAACAATATTTAAGTACTTACGTAGCATAGAAATAAATAAAAGTGCTGGCTCGGACGATATACACCCACTATTTGTAATTAATTGTGCTTTCAACTTGGCTTCTCCCATAACTCTTTTATATAAAAAATCTCTAAAACACGGAATATTCCCTGAAGTATGGAAACAAGCTTATATTTGCCCGATATTTAAACAAGGCTCACTCAACTATGTCAAAAACTATCGCCTCATATCTAAGTTACCGATATTCAGTAAGCTCATGGAAAAGATTGTTTTTGATCAGTTATTTTCTGGCGTTCGAACGATCATAGCACCAGAACAACATGGATTTTTCAAGATGAGATCAGTGGAGTCTAATTTACTTAGCTTTTCTGAGTCAATACTTAAGTCTATGGACAAACGGGTGCAAGTTGACGCTGTATATACTGATTTCTCCAAAGCATTTGATAAAACCAATACTTCTTAAAAAATTGTGGGCTTTGGGGATTAGGGGTGATTTATATAGGTGGATATCCTCATATATTCGCAACAGGACTCAAGCGGTGGTTATTCAAGTTTACCGGTCGGTGTTCTCTATTATATCCTCGGGAGTACCCCAAGGATCTCACTTAGGTCCACTTTTATTTTTATTGTACATAAATGACATACAGAGTAGTGTGCGTCATTCCAAAATGGTAATATACGCGGACGACACGAAAATCTACAGGGAAATAAAATCAATAAGCGACTGTTTACTTTTACAAGAGGATATCAATCGCCTTGTAAATTATTGTACAAAAAATTACCTTTTCATTAACGTTAAGAAATGTAACTCAATTACATTTAGCAGAAAACGAACGTCTGTTTCAAATATCAACTGAATAAAAATTAAATTAAAAAAGTGACATCTGTGAGAGACCTTGGGTTCATCCTAGATAATAAATTGCTATTTGCGGAGCACATTGATTATATTATTTCGAAAGCTAACAAAATGTTGAGATTTGTCCTTAGAGCATCTACTCTTTTCAGGTCGACCGATACCATAAAAATATTATTTAATTCTTACGTGAGAAGTCATTTGGAATTCGCGTCAGTCATCTGGAATCCGCAATACAAAACATATATTTCCCGAATTGAGGCAATTCAAAAACGGATGACGAAGCGTTTAAATTTGTTATATTTTGTAAAACCATCTTCGTACACAGAGTCGCTTCGGTTTCATAAGATGATGTAGTTAGAGAAGCGCCGAAGCATGATCGACGAAGTATATCTGCATAAGCTAATTAACAATCGTGTTGATGCTAGTCAAATCTTGGAGCAGATACATTTTTTCGTGCCCTCTCGACCAGCTCGCTCTCAGCGTTCCTTTCAACTGCCAATTGTCAATTCTAACTATGCACAAACTGCTTTTCTTTATAGAGCTTGTCAACATTACAACTCGGTGTTTATGGACGTTGATATTTGATATTTGCCACAACCCCAGATACATTTAAAAAACCTAATTATTGATATATTACAATTTAATTAGGTAATCTGCTTATTATGAAAATAGTTATTCTCCTCTTATCTTTGTATTTACATAACTTAATCCTTTTTTCTATTTTTCGTTCTCATAAAATGTGTCATTACATAATTATATATTTTATTTTGTTATTACTATCTATTTAATAATTAATTCATTTATTACCATATTAATATACATGTCTATGAATCTATTTAGGTACTGTTTTTTTCTGCTCTATTTACTTTATATTTACTCTTTTAATACTTGGGACTGTTTAGTAACTTAGCAATTACTTTTCAGAATATTTTCTGTTTATTTAAAAAACCCTAATATTTCACTTTAAAAAATGCTTGTATATTTTAAACTTTTCTTTTATATAGAATAACGCACTATATGACCGTTTAATTGGTGGAAACATATACATGGTTAATGTTTGTTATATTTTGGTTAAGTAAATATATTCTTTGTACTGTCTGTTTCCTGAATAAAATAAAATAAAAATAAAATTCTATGGCTTCGAAGGGGGAGTGAATGGGTGGTAAGGTGAACGCTGATATGTGGCAAGACAGCTGTCCGAAACCTACCACAGCCGGTCGTTATTCCGGAATCCACTGCTCACCCCCCAGAGCTGTAAAAAAATAGTATTATGATGGGCCCGACTCCGGTCGGTGAATTCCATGGCAGCTCCGTTCTTATTTTATTTATCGATCTGCCGTTCCGTATCTGCGATTTTCAGTTAAAATTGCTTCATTATTGAGGTTTCGTTATTTTGTCGCGTTGTAGTTGAATATCGCGTTAAAGTTCGGCCGATTTCGGATAATTTAAGAATGACACGTTTCCAAAATGTGTGGGTTGTTCATTGATACAAAATCTAAGCAATGTGATGTATTGGATATATTACGGTGAATTGCAGTTCATATTAGTAAATAATTTCATCCAGGATCCAGTGCATCAAAGTCTTTCCAGTAATTTATTTTATTTTATTTATTTAAGTCCATAAAAATACATTTAATTACAAAAACATTCTCTTTGCCTAATATTTTTCCAATTTTCCAATTTTCCAATTTAAAACAGTTTTCCAATTTACTTCCTAACTCGGAAAGAGATTCAGACATGATAGTTTGTGGTTTACCACCTCACTAGGAATAACCTGTATCGAGGTGGTACCAACAGAAATCGTATATTGCCTGCCGAAAAAGCATGATATATCCGCTCTTAGGTTTTTATTTTATTTTATTAATTTTTTAAACTTCATATTGCAATGGTATTTACATTTAGTAATTACAGGGATGGAGGTAGTTACTTTATTCTAAAATTTAAAATATTTGAAGAGACCAAATTAAACGGAAGGTATTTTAGCTCAAATATTCTAATATAAATATTCTCACATCTAATATAATACATACATAGATCAGATGCGATAATCGCATAAACTTTACATGAATTTATATTAAAAGTATATATAAATAAAAATTATTATAATTAAGTACATACATATAATATGATAATAAAAAAAATTAAAAAAATATTATTATGATAATACGAGTATATATGTACATATGCAAAAGTGCCTTGATAACTATTTATCAAAGAAAATGACAATTTGCAATGCCATTTTATTATATAATATAGAAGTTAATTAAGAATGTACTACAATACAATACAATATAGCCGTAAATATGCATAATATATATAAATAGAAATATGTTCATTCAAAAGATTTTAATAATGCCTCGCAGTCTTTCCTAGATTTATTTAGCAGCCAATTTATAATCACTCTTCGAAAAGTAGGGTATGGTAAGTCGGTCGTCGGTACGTCCATTCTCAGTTTATTGTATAGTCGCGGAGCTAGAAAAGTATAATGTCGTTGTCCATATGTCGTGTTCATTTTTACCTCAGGTTGTCGGTATCGATGTCTAGTCTCATGTCCATGGTCCTGAAGTTTAGATATCGCAGTCCTGTAATTCCTCTGAAATTACATTAAAACCGCTTTTAGGTATGTATAACTGTCGGATGTCCATTACGTTAAAGTCTATGAATAATTGATCGGATGGGAAACGGAGCGGTTTTTTATTATTTAACCCTAATGAGGGCTTTTTGAGCTTTTATTACCGGGTCAAGAATTGATTTAGCCGCTCCACCCCATCCTATCTGCCCGTATGTAATCAATGACTGTGCGAGTGCGTAGTAGGTCGTTTTTAGGATAGATGGACTAAGCACGTTTCGAATTTTTTTGAATACGTACATATATTAGTTTTCTAAGTCGTGACGCAGTCTGGTCAACTTGATTGTGCCAGCGCGAGAACCCGTCTATTAGGATACCTAAATATTTGATACATGACGTACGTTCCAGCGGTAAGCACATGTAGTTTCTTCCGTCACAGTCGTGTAATAGTAGGTGTTTATCTATTCCAGGTTGGTTTCGCCTATCTATGCTAAAGGTGATGTATTTCGTCTTGTCTATGTTAAGTGTCAGTAGATGATCATTTAACCAGGCAGTTATCTGTTTAAGTCCTTTTGTTGCCTTTTCAAATACGGACTCCCAGGTGTTACTCTCAAATAAAAGCACCGTATCGTCGGCAAAAGATGCAATAACACCTGGTATCTCCTGTCTGCAAAGATCGTCTATATATACCAGAAATAGTATTGGTCCTAATGTACTACCTTGAGGAACACCGTAGTCAATACTCATCCAGTTACTTGTTGTGTCATTTATTTTCACTAGTTGTGTTCGTCCTGTCAAATAACTTCGGAACCAGGTAGACTCAAATAATTCCAGGTAGACTCATTTTTTTTAACAAATAGTTTATTTATAAATATTACTATTTCCGTGGTTAACTGATGGAGACGACTTTCGTGGGTAGGTAATTCTTCGATTCAGTTCGACAACTGTTTCGATTTTATTAATTTTTTGAGATTTAAAAGAGTTTAATTTCAATTCTTCATAAAAGACTTACCGTGCTGTCTCAGATGTAGATTCTTTCCTTAGTTTGATCAAAGGCTAATTACGCGCACTTCTATCTTAGTTTAGCTAATGGAAATCCCATTTTACATGAAAAAAATAATACTTTTCGGGAGCTCTTTGTCTCAACATTTGAACGAACGCACGTGACGTCAAGTCATCGGCATGTGGTGCCGCATGAAGATTGAAGACAAGTCGGGGCAATTCTAGCATCCGTTAAGGATTTTATACGTCTCGGTGTGGTTGCCCCTGATCCGACGGTCCTTAAGTGGGCAGTTGCAATTTCCGGAGTCTTTCTGAGTATCCCAAAATTTTAAAACCTATTGGCATCTTCGTCGCACTGCACTGAACTTTATCGAGGAGATCCTTATCTTTCACAAAGTAAGGATTCCAGATCTGTAATCCAAACTATAACATTGGTCTGATGTGGGTTTTGAATAATGACAAAAATAAAGCTGGCGTGACATAGTAGAATGATTTGGGGATGAGGTACATAATTGAGTTGGCATTTTTCACAATATGGATGCTTCTAGTGTGTTATAAAAAACTACCATCTGTCTCTGAGCGTTGTTTCTTTCGCTTTATAAAAATCGCAGCAGACAGTCTCCAGCACATAGATATAGAAAAGGGTATATATCTGCAAACTTTTTGAATAGAGGAGAATAATATCTACAGCTTTACCTAAAGTCTTTTTTCATACAATTATTATTATTATTTATTTTGGACAGGCATCTTTGCTGATACGTCCAGGTCAGATCTTGTAAATATTAAGAAAGATCTTGTAAATATATAATAAAGATCTGATAGCAAGTTTTTATGTTCGAAACAAGTCTGTTTTAAAATTTATTGACAGAGCTTGCACTAATCACTACAAATGGTGATTTATTCAACATGTCCACCACTCTATTTTGCAGAATACTCCGTAAATATTTATTAGTTGAGAGAAAAAGGATCTATATCGCGCGGAAATAAACGACAGTCCTCCCGATGCATTTGTAGATGGCGAATGTAACTTTGCCGAAAATGTAACTTTGCCGGGAGAGCTCATCGTCCAAGTCCACGCGGCAAGGACTCACCCCCCACCAACCAAAAAATTTCAAATGACCGCCAAAGTTGTACAGTTAACCGCAAACATATAAATCATACTTATACAACATAAATTCAAAATAAATAAATGGGAATACATATATAAGTTATATTATATTTCTACATACATATTACAAATCAATAATTACTGGCAGTTGTCGCTGTAGCTTCAAGGGCGGTTCGTACAGCCGATTTGACGCTAATTTTGTTTCTACTATAAATGTCAAGCCCTGTGAATTTCTCTTTATACGTACGTGGCAATCGGTTAAGCATTGAATTGCGCGTGTAGTTAGAATGTCGTCTCGAAGGCTCGAATAACTGTATAGATCGGGTTATACGTTGCGGACAACGCGTCCCCAGACATTCACCGGGCATTCGCTGCATTGGTGCCAGGCTTGCCAGGCCCTACCCTGCCAGACGAATATGAATTTGCTTCGACTAGGCCTCCAAAGTGGGTTCATTTAGACGCCGAATATGCGTCGAGCACATCGAAAGGGGCCTCAGGTCGAGCGGGTGATCATACGGAATCGTCATCGATGGAATCGGAGGAAACCCCTCCGATTCCATCGATTGCCTCCGGAAAACGACGATAAGCCTCCGCAGGATGAGACCAAATAATTACCTTGAGATTTTGGTCGATTTGTTGCCGAAATCCGTAATGAAATCATACTGGGGCGATTGGTCAAAAACGAGGACCCTGAAGTCATACGGATTTTTACAGCCACAATTGACAAAGCACAGTTTGTTTTTAAAGTCATCGACGATTTTGGCATTGGTCCCTTCCCTAGAGAGATCGTTCCGTTCACATTTACTGACCGGTAAATGATTCCTAGGTTTGAATTAGAGTGTTCATGGTGTAGATTGTCAAATGTCTTTTGTGGCAGTTTTTGCAGTCTCTTTTTTTTCAAAAAATGATAAAGCACCATATTTTATTAAATTCTTCAGTTGGTAAAAATTGATCCATTGTAAATCAGGGCACAGAATTCTAATTTAACAAATCACAATAGACTCCTAACAAATAAAATCACTGAAATAGCACAAAATTCATATTCAAAGAGCAGTAAGCAAAACGCAACCAATCCCCGAAACCAGTCAACGAAAAAAAATAGTTTTTTTGAGTACCCCTAATAAAGGGTTATTTATATTGTTTCCTTATTGTTATTAGTTTATAAGATTTTTAGTGTTTTATATTTTATTGATTATTTTATTTGTATTTGACTGATTTTATATTTCATTTATATTTCAGGTGTACCTATACAGTTTAAGCATCTTTTATTGTTATTGATAATTACTATTTTTGTTCCTTTTTTTTGTAAAAAATTATTGGCTGGAAGCTCTACATTGTGAGAATTATTTATTGTACCTTTCTAGAAGATTATTTATTGTACCTTCCTAATAGACGGCTTCTTGAGGTGGCACAAGCAAGTTGACCAGACTGCGACACGACTTAGGAAACTAATTTACGTATATAAAAATATTAAATATATACTTAGCTCATATATGCTAAAAAGGACTTACTACGCACTAGGGCAAACAATAATTACATACGGAGAAATAGGATGGGTGGAGCGGCCTAATCAATCCTGTACTCGACAATAAAGGCCCAAAAAGCCCTTATTAGGGTTATAAAAGAAGACCGCTCCGTTTCCCATCCGAAAGACTTCAACGTAATAGACATTCGACAGCTATACATAAGACCGATCTTGATGTACTTCGAGAGGAATAACAAGACTGCGTCTTTTAAACTTCGAGATCACGGACATGAGACTAGAAATAGATACAGACAACCGGAGTAAAAAATGAACACGACGTACGGACAAAGACATTATATATATATATATATATATATATATATATATATATATATATATATATATATATATATATATATATATATATATATATATATATATATATATATATATATATATATATATATATATATATATATATATATATATATATATATATATATATATATATATATATATATATATATATATATATATATATATATATATATATATATATATATATATATATATATATATATATATATATATATATATATATATATATATATATATATATATATATATTGATATTTTAAGTGTGTAATTTTTTTTTAAATTATTTTCAATAATATATAAAATTAGATTCATGAAAAGTTACTTATCTGGGGTCCTGGTGGACCAGAAACATTTAAACGATAGTTAATGTCCTCTTTAAATACTTAGGGCAGCGGCACCTGTTTCCGCAATTGATAACCTATGATGTTCTTAGTTATTGCAGCCGAATTACTGTATGCCCTTGGATGTAATAAGTATAGGAGGATGGTTTCTGTAACAGAAATGGATGTTAGTAACTTATTTTAGAAGAAATTATATGATTGAGAATATTTCGACACTAGTCGTATTCATCTCTATGACATTTCTCACTTGAGAAATGTCATAGAGATGAATACGACTAGTGTCGAAATATTCTCAATCATATAATTTCTTCTAAAATAAGTTACTAACATCCATTTCTGTTACAGAAACCATCCTCCTATACTTATTACATCCAAGGGCATACAGTAATTCGGTTGCAATAACTAAGAACATCATAGGTTATCAATTGCGGAAACAGGTGCCGCTGCCCTAAGTATTTAAAGAGGACATTAACTATCGTTTAAATGTTTCTGGTCCACCAGGACCCCAGATAAGTAACTTTTCATGAATCTAATTTTATATATTATTGAAAATAATTTTAAAAAAAAATTACATATATATATATATATATATATATATATATATATATATATATATATATATATATATATATATATATATATATATATATATATATATATATATATATATATATATATATATATATATATATATATATATATATATATATATATATATATATATATATATATATATATATATACATCCCTATTGCATATATAGTGTACGTGCTATTTGACGCTCCGTAACTTTTGGCTATAGGAAAGAGTATCAGAAGAGATTTGTATCAACTGTGTAACCAAATCAAAGGGAATCTCTTCGCACCTGAGAAGCGTTAATCTTGAGAGGAGTCATAGAGTGATTCGTGAGTACGAGCGGTTTTAATTTCGAGTCGTTTAGAAATTTCTTTTTTCAGGCGTTTATCACAGCGCTAGCCGAGTAAACAAATACCTACCCGACGTGCACACAGCCGCGACCGGTAACGAGCGTCGGTTCTCTGCCCGCCACTGCGGTTCTGTTCCTTTGTAAAAAATGCAATCGCCATTATAGATATAAAGCAAGTTTAACGAGTCACATAAACTCAGTTCACCTGAAAACAACATGTACTTGTGCGGAATGTAACCATGCGTCCACGCAAAAAGGACATCTAATCAGGTATATTAATACAATTCACCGAAAGCTGAAGCCTTTTATTTGCAAGAAATGTAATCGCCACTTTGGACTGCGAGGAGATTTAACGAGACACCTAAATTCAGTTCATCTCAAATCGAAGGTTTTTTGTGCGGATTGTAACCACCCGTTCACACAAATGGGTTATCTCGTCCCCTGTGTCCATGTACCTACCTAACGCCTACAAATATAGACGAAGTTAAGAAAGTAATCGGCAACCTTAAAAATTAGTCAGCGGGGGGGACGACGGGGTTGGGACATGCTTATTTAAACTAGCTGGAACTATCTCAGCCAGCCTTTGTTATTAATGTGAGTTATAGAAGCGTGTAATATTGCTTTTATTATTAATGTGAGTTTTAGAAGCGGAATCTTTCCAGACAAATTAAAAATTGCAAAAGTAATTCCAATGCATAAAGAGGGAGATAAGCATGATCTCAATAATTATCGACCTATCTATATTTTAAACACGATCTCCAAAATCTTCGAGAAAGTTGCAAAGGCGAGACTATAATTTTTTAACTGAAAATAAAATACTCTCAATCAGTTCGGCTTTAGGGAAGGTCTAAGCACAACAGACGCTATAACTGCCTTAACAGAATTTATTGTAGAAACGGTTGATGAAGGAGATAAGTGTCTAGGAGTTTTCCTTGATCTCGCAAAGGCTTTTGACTCCGTTCCACATAATATATTATTGTGCAACCTATACAAGTCTTAAATTGTTTCATAGTTATCTATCCAACAGGGTACAACGTGTCACCATCCAGGGCCGCCAGAGTGAAAGCCAGAATCTCACGTATGGTGTCCCACAGGGCAGTGTTCTGGGACCTATTTTATTCCTCGTCTATATAAACGAGCTATGCCAGTTACCAGTAGGTAAAATCATCACATATGCCGATGACACTGTTATACTATTAAAGGGTTCAAACTGGGATAACACATTTAATTGGCCAGGAAACTTTATGTTAACGCTGGCAAAACCAAATACATGTCATTTGGTATAAATATTAGGGGTCAACCCACTGCAAATAAAACTATTGTAATACACAAACACGATCGCGTAGAGTCTTGCAACTGTCAGCCTCTGCAAAGAGAAATATCTTAGAAATACCTAGGCATCACTCTAGATTGCTTCCTACGTTGGGACACTCATATACATTACGTGGCTACAAAGGTACGAATTCTTGGATATCTTTTCAAAGAACTGAGGAATATTCTGGATTTCAAAACGCTAAAAACTGTTTATCATGCTTTATGTGAATCGCTTATTACTTACGGCATAATTGGATGGGGGTGGATGTGGTAAAACCCTGCTAGAGCCATTGCAAGTTGCGCAGAAATTTATACTCAAAATTATTCTCCGCAGACCATATCGCCATCCCAGCAACGAACTTTATGTGGAAGCTAAAGTCCTTGATTGTCGGCAACTTTTTTCAAAAACTTCCCTCTTTAAAGCTATTTTTGGACAATAATTCAAATTTAGGAATAATTCAAAACCGAAGACCAACAAGACAAGTTTTAAAAAAAGGCTAATTATACCTAGGATGAAAACATCATTTGGGCAAAGACATTACTCTTTCATTACGCCGAGATTTTACAATCTGATCAATATGGAAATAAAAATGAATTTGACATTTAGGGTATTCAAAAATAAAATAAAGGAATGGTTCTCGAGTCATGACAGACTAACCATACATCAAATGTTAGAAATTATAGTTTAATAAAAGTTAGGTGCACAAGTTATTAATATATTTTTAAATAGTATATATATATGTATGTTGACTATATTTTAACATTCAACTAATTACCAATTCATTTTGGTGATATATATTGTTTTGACAATGAATTGTACTACCTTTTTTTTTTTTGACTAGGTATTTTATATTAATTTTTATATTTCTTAACATATTATATTAAATATTACTTATTGACTTTTTTTTATTATAGATTTATCTTACTCTTTACTTTAGTTTTATGTCAATTCTGATTGTCTCACTCTATTTGATTGTTTCTTTTTTTTGAGGACCATATTTTAGAGCAATTTAGTTTATGAGCATTTTAATAAACTTCTACATAATTTATTGTAAAATTAGAGTCCTGTCCATCCTAGAACGGGCTAGTCCCAGTTGGGTGACAGAATCAAATAAGCAAAAGGTTAGGGTTTTGCCATTTTTATAAGCAAAAACAATGTTTAAGGCGCGGTCTTATCGCAAATCACCAAATAGTACCATTTTTGAACGTCTAGTGCGACGTGACAAAGTTAAAATACAACGCTGAAAAAAATACTGTAGATAGATAAAGAAACTAAAAAGACTTATAAATGAAAAGAATTTTGAAAAGTAGTCTAGTTTTTCAACAAAAAAACGCACAAATAATACCTCTATAAAAACTTTGACATCGAAATTCTCCCAATTTTTAAAGGCGACAACATTTTTTTTTTTACGAAATAAATAGCCTGACTGGAGTTCTAAACGTATCTGAAGCCACTTTTTTAATTTGGTTTGTAAATTTTGAAATACACCAAAAATTGTCGTTATATAAGGTGCTCGCATCGCGTCGTCTCTTCAAACACCGAGCAACGCTCGGATGGGACGGTCGTCTCGGCCGCTCTGCATTAGCGTATTCTGGTCGCTATTCAGCGTATTTAATGGAAATAAAATCGCAAGCTGACGTGCACCTGGGCTTTTAAATAGTGCATATATTGTAAATAGTGACGCTGTATCAGAATAAATAATGGGGAATAAAATTAAAAAACGTCAAAAATCCTTCGTGAGAAAACGACATGGACCTAAGAAAAATGATAGATCGTTTGGGTAAGTAAAGCATGATATGAAATCATAATCATATGAAATCAAAATTCTTTATTACATTTTCAATAAGTACATTATTTATGTTAATAAGCCATCCTAACTAGGCCTCGCCTGTACTAAGGTAGGTTTAAAGTTATTTATGTGGTGTAGTTTACGGTATAAAGAAGTCAATTTTTATTGATTATTGTATTGTAAAATCAATGTGAATTTACTCAGCATATACTAAATTGAAAAAATGACTAGTTGCACTTTAATTTGCTATAGATAGTCTACATTACACCGAGAACTAAAGGTTGACTGGCGCTAGTAAATGCAAAACTTGCATATAAATTATTGTATGATACCGCATTTTTGTCATTTACCCATTTTATATTTCTCTTAGATCAAAGAAGCGCAAAGTCAGTGATACTGATATTGGCCAACCGAGTACCTCAGCGGAACTAGTGCACGGAGAGTAAGTATCAATCATTTTGTGAGATACCATATTATGTTTAGTCTATTTAGTAAGATTCATCAAAATCGGTTTAGTAGTTTCGAAGATATGAACTATTATGTGTATTACCGGACATACTAGACAAGTGCCTAGTCAATCCATGGCGTATTTATGAGCAAATAACGACAAATATGATTGTGATGTGATGTGATTTTTGTTTCGCAAAAATATCGGAACCAGTTGGATCACCACTTCAAATCAGAAATCCGGCAAGTTGTTGAGACCGTACGTGGTGCCGTACTTGGCGGATATTTTTATATATTTACGTATATTTACTTGAATCATGGCTTGGCTGGCTGACGAAAAGACGGCTGCTTGTATTCTATGGTTTATTGTAATTGCCTAGCACATGTTTTCCTTGACTATTATCGTCAGGATGGTGGTATACGTTATTTTTAAATTATCATATCTGTCAGTTTGTCTTTCTATGTTTTTTTTTCATAATTTCCTCGAGCAGAAAATCCTTTTTTATAGAAATCCGGCTGGTGAAACATATTACGGGATTGAACCAGAACAAGAACATGACTACACATCTGTTGACGGAAGGAGGAATCGTAAATATATTGTACTTTTTTACTAAGCTTAAAGATATTTCAAAACACAGCAGTCTTTTTAACTGTGGTATTCAATGTCTGAGTTTTGTGGGAGAAAAGAGAATCGGATTAATATCAAAGTTTAAATTTAAGTGCGACATGTGTGGCTTGGTTTTTTTTATTAACTCTGACAATCCTGCATGTACTGAAAATGTCGAGACAAATGTTGGTGCTGTAATAGGAATAGTATCTTCAGGAATAGCCTATTCGCAATTTGAAGAGATATCGTCATCTATGAATGCACCTATATTTTCAGAAAGGTTCTTTGCTAAAACGCAAGATAAAGTATTCGATGAGTGGGAGACGACGGCTGTAGAGGAAATGAATGCTGCTGCAGAGCGTGAACGCCAGGCTGCCATCGCTGAGGGAAGAGTCAAAGATGGAATACCGATAATTGATGTATAAGCTGACGGGTGTTGGAGTGCAAGGTCCTATGGAAGTAACTATAATGAATATTTTACTAGATTGCCACTCACGCGACTGCAGTGAATGGTTGGAGCTACGAAAAAATATGGTCACTGCGTCTAATTTCGGAAAATCATAAAAAAGCGCCAAAATACGAGTAGTGGCAATCTAGTAAAAAATGTATTATACTCTGAAAATATTTCGCACGTAGCATCTATTGCTCACGGTGTAGAAAACGAAAAATTAGCCCTGCAACAGTTAGAGCAGCAAGAAAAAATTATAATTGAACCCTGTGGGCTATTCGTTGACAGAAAGTATGCATTTATTGGAGCAACACCGGACGGAATTATCGGAGAGGATACAATTGTTGAGGTTAAGTGTCCTGTAATGGCATTTAAAAAAGGCATAGAACAGGCGATTAAAGAAAACAAAATTCAAATATACAAATATGATAAAAAAGTCTCATGACATACAAGTCTCAAATAGACAAAAATGTCTTTTTGCAATATGGGGTGGCCAAGGCCAAGACTTGAAAACAGAGTACATTGAAAGGGAGGACGATATCTGGACAGAAAAAATGGAAAAAAAAAATGTCGACTTTTATATGCAAAGTATTCTCTCAGAAATATTGGACTCCAGGCATATGCGTGGAATGCCGATACGCAACTGTTTCAGTATACCAACAGCGGCACCGCTACCACTTCTATCACCAATGCGATCAGCACAATCACCACCGCTAGCACCACTAAATAATTCGCCGCATACGCCGACACAATTTAAGAACATCCAGCCAAGAGTTTTAGATTATTCCGAGTTTTAAAAAAATCTCCACAAAATAAGCAATAAAAAAATATCAATAGTGCATGATAATATGTGTATAGTGTATGATAGTGCTATGTGAATACTGTTACGTGTATTGCTATGTGCTATGTGAATAGTGCTATGTGCTATGTGAATAGTGTATGGTGCTATGTGAATCAAATCAAATATCTGTCGACGGGCCTTGCTAGAGGCCCGTGACATCTTCCACTAGGCATTTTGCCTTTTCGTGGGGTTTCACGTGAGCCGGGCCCATTGGCCCGGCTTTCTGGAATGGCGTCACAGGGCTTTGTGCCCTGTGGCAAGACTCATTGTTATGTGCTTAGGCACCTAATTTTTTTTTTTTTTTTTTTTTTTTTTTTTTTTTTCTTAAAAACAAGTCTTATCGTGAAGGATTGTGACGGGAGTTGGTAATGACATATTTTGTGGCAAGGGTGCTGTGCTGCGATACCCGCGCTGGTGGTCCGCTAATCAAGCAGACTGCGCGGGTACGGCTTCCGGACATCTGGTGGTCTGGTGTGCAGAGGAGCGAGCTGGCGGATGTGCTCGTGAGGCGAGGTGTCGGCCCTGCGGTACATAGCGCGCGCGAGGCGCTTTACGTGTTCCTCCACGGACTCTGTTTCGCTAAAATCGCGTTCCAGAGTCGCATTTCGGACGTACCAAGGGGCTCCCGACACTTTTCTTAGCCCCACGTTCAGCACTCGCTGGATGTTACTCCGCTGCGATGCCGAGATGAGGTGGTACCAGGCCGGTGCCGCGTACGCGAGTTTCGTCCTCACGTACATCTTCAGCATCAGCAGACGTGTCTTCGCCGGGATCGCGGCCGAACGGAGAACGGGCAGCAGCGCGTAGAAGGCGGATTTCGAAGCGGCAATTGTTGCTTTCGCGTGGTGCGCAAAGTTAAGGCGACGGTCGATATGCACCCCGAGGTACTTGACCGTGTTCTTCCACGGTACCGGGGTGCCGCCGAGTTTCACCGGCTCCGGGTAAACTTTGAGTGAGCCGGTGATGATCGCTTCGGACTTAACCGCGTTAACGACAATCCGCCATTTCCTTAGCCATTCTGGCATAAGGTCTAGTTGCTGCTGCAGTTTCTTGGCCGCGACCTTGATGTTGATTGAAGTTGCCATATACATAGCGTCATCCGCGAATAGCGCCAGCTCCGCGCCGGCGCTGAGCGGTATGTCATTTGTGTAGACACCGTATAGCGCCGGCGATAAGCAGCTTCCCTGCGGGACTCCCGCCGCGATGGGACGAATTGTGGACTGCTCGCCCTCCACCGCGACGAAGAACCCTCTTCCGGAGAGGAAGGAAGCCACCACGTTACGGAGCAGGCGCGGTGCCGTGGTCTGTGTCGCCAGCTTGTAGCGGAGGCCCTCGTGCCAGACTCGGTCGAACGCCTTTTCGACGTCCAGGAAGACGGCTGCCGTATGCTGGTGCTTATTGTAGGATTCCGTCAGGCGATGTACTACCCGCGTGAGTTGCAGGGTAGTCGAGTGGCCCGTACGGAATCCATACTGCTCGTTGCGCGGGGCGAGGTGCGGCGTTAGTCGCGCCAGCACGCATCGCTCGAAGACCTTCGCGAGCGTAGGCAGCAGCGAGATCGGGCGGTAGTTGCCCGGTTGCCGCAGGTCTTTGTGAGGTTTCGGCAGCATTATCACCTTAGCCGTCTTCCACTTCTCTGGAAAATGACCGAGTCTGATGCAGGAGTTTAGCAGCCCTGCGAGGGCCGGCAGCTGGCGACGCGGAAGCCTCTTCAGCGCGCCGCTACTGATGCCGTCGGGGCCGGGTGCCTTCTTCAGCTTGAGTTGCTGGATTCGACGCTGGAGCTCAGCCGGAGTTATCGGCGGGATCTCTCTGCCAAGCTCCGGTGGCGATTCCTCCTCCGCAGCTAGGTGCTCGTGGACCACCTTGGAGTGCTCCTGGTCTTCTATGTCGTGCGGGACGAAGGTCTTCTCCAGGTGGTCCGCGAAGAGAGTCGCTCTGTCGTCGGCGACATAGTGGAGGTTCCCGGTCGAATCCAGTAGTGGCCGCGCTGGTTCAGCCGTACTCAGCAGGCGACGATTCAGCCTGTATATAGATGGCATGTCGTCGCCTATCGAGTCGAGGAATTCCTCCCACGACTCGGCTGCGTACGTCTGCAGTTCCTCTTGCAAGCTAACGTTCGCTTTGTTTAAGCGGCGCTTAGCTTCCGGACACCGATTTTCGGCCCAGAAGCGATGCAAGCGCCGCTTCTCCCGCAGCTTGTCTCGCAGTCGTTGCGGGAGGCGGGGACGTGTCGCTTTCGCCTCTATCGTCGAGGAGCTGGCTTCCAGCGCGGTCTTGATGGCCTCCTGAAGGTTGGACACCCGGCTCTCGATATCTCCGATGGTGACCGGTGTCTTATAGTCTAGGATTGCCTTACCAAGCAGCTTTTCGTAACGTGTCCAGTCAATACGGCGGCGCTCTCTATAGTGACTCGCTGTAGCAACGTCGGTTTGTAGCTCTAAGAGAACCGGCAGGTGATCCGACTGTAGCTCATAAATGACTTCCTGCACGTAGGGAAATGTCACGTTGTGCAGGAGGGCGACATCGAGTACCTCTGACGAGTGGGTTGGCGTGCTCGGAACACGTGTGTGTTGTTCCGGTCCGGCGACCGTGAAGCCTCTTTTCTCGGCGTGGTTAAGCAATTGCGCGCCATCGACGTTGGCGCGCGTCGAGTTCCACGCCGGATGCTTGCTGTTCAGGTCGCCGGCTACGATCGTAGGTATCGTCGGGTGTAGGAGTTTGTCGATGTCGCCAGTCTCCAGTCGGTTGCTGGGCGGTTTGTAGACTGCAAAAATACGCAAGTCTACTCCGCCTGCTCTTAGCTGAATTCCCGTTGCGTACAGCGAGTCTAGCTGCGGCACGTCGATTTGTTGGTGGAGCATCGTCCTCCTCACGAAGACGGCGGTGCCCCTGTACGCGCGACCTTCTGTCGTCACGTTGTCCGTCCGGTACGCGATGTAGTTGGGTATGCGCACCGAGACGAATTTCAGGAGCTTTGTCTCCGATACGAGGAGGACGTCGACCTGCTGTTCCTGCAGGAAGGCTCGCACCGACGGAAGCTTGCTTTTGATGCCATCCGCATTCCAATGCACTATTCTTAGTGGCCTGCCGATGCAGGAGGCATGGCTGTGCACTGTAGGGCGGACGACGGCCCCAGTAGGCGCTGTAGGGTGCGCGCTACGATGGAGCCTGCTTCCGCCGGGTTGGCAAGTAGCTCGCTTACCAGCGACAGCAGGTCTGCCACCGTTACGTTTACAGCCTCTTGGCTGGGCTGTTGGGGCTGGGGTCGGTGTGTTGGGGGGGTCGCCTTCTCGACCAGCTTCGTCTCCTGTGGAGGCGTTCTCGTCGGCCACTTCGAGCGCTGCCGATTTGACTTCTTTGCAGTAGCTGGCTGCTGACAAGCGGTCGACGGTGCCGGCTTCTGCCTCCACGAAAGGGGAGCCTCCCGGCTCGCCACCGGTTTTTGTTTCTGTAGCTGTGGAGCGGGGGGAGGCTGAGGCATAGCCTGTGGTTTTGCCGGTTTCCGCGGCGAAGCCCGTGGAGACTGAGTCTGTTCCGGGGCTGGGGCGGTCTGGGAGCGCTGGGCGCGCGGGGCGCGCGGGGCAGCGGTTCGCGGCTCTGCTTGAGGGGCAGCAGCCGCCGCTCGCGGAGCACCTTGCTGCTGCCTCGTTGTCTGGCGGATTTCTGCCATGAACGCAGGGCACCTCCTGTTGTTTGCGGGGTGATCCGCCCCGCAGTTGCCGCATGTTGCTTTGACTGTCTTTGGTCTCGGACAGTTTTTGGCTGCATGCTCCTCGCCGCAGCAGACACAGACTTGCGGCCGGTGACAGTTGTGGCTGCTGTGGCGGAATCGCTGGCATCGGTGGCACTGTTTGGGGCCCTTTCGTCCCCTCCAGGACTCCACTGTGACCTTTATGTGGTGTAGGTCCGGGAGCTGGAACACCTCGCGCCAGCGATCTGTCTTCCGGAGGACGACATGAAAAAGGGGTCGCCGCCCCCCGTGGATCATTTTGACGTATGTGGCCTCAAAGCCATGGGCGGCTAGACCCGAGATGACCTCTTCGGACGTTGTCGTGTGAATAGTGATATGTGAATAGTGCATGATAGTGCTATGTGAATGTGTGAATAGTGCTACGATAGTTGTATGTGAATTTTAGGCGAAAAAGTGTTACGATAGGCAATAGTTTTTGGGAAACTAAGATGAAGCAACGGCTTGTGGATTTCTATCAAACATGCCTTTTACCCGGAATAGTCGGTTAAAGAAAATCCCGTTTCATGCCACAGAGAGATACCACATTATAAATTCTTACGAATATCTTAACCGGCGCCGCAATATGTATTTTCGATATTTTCTGTTTTTAACATTCTTTTTTCACATTTTTTCCATATACCTACCGACATACCACTCGGGCGGGGTGCATGGCCAAGCTGATTTCTGGACGGTGTTTTTCATCTAATTCATCATATTTTTTTATGTATATGCTTATGACATACTTATGTAAATTAGGATATTATTAAAGATAATATTATAATTACGGTATCGCCGGTCGGTTTTTGGAGGTTTCCTATCCGGACTTAAACGCTCTCATTGATCAGTGATTTCGTGTGACTTCATATTGCTTAAAATTCTTAGTTTACGGATTTTATATATTGTTGTTTTTAAATATGCATCACAAATTAAGTGTAAGCGTTTAAGGCAATGGATACCGTTATTTCCTCCTCAATGAGTCATATTAACGTATACAATAAAGAAAAACTGACTCTTTTGCTGTTATTTTACTGATCCTTCTACTGTCTTGTACATTGTGTTAACAGTCTTTTTCAAGTCTTTTTTGATGCCCGGGCTAGAAGATAATCTTTTGGCACTAATAGTCACCTTATGTGATATTTTTAACTCATAATATATCCATACTAGGAAGGTGCCCCTTAAAAACCGCTGTAATTCAAGTGCGACACTAATGGAGTGACTGTCCTTTCGATGATCGTTAAACAAACAAAAAAGAGGCACGGTAATTATTTATACAAGATTGTGAGCAAAAACAATTAGAACCGTCAACTATGTCTATGTACAGGAAAATTTTCTGTACGGAGTTCAACTACTCGTTCTTTACCCCTAAAAAATACCAATATGATTTCTGCTTAAATTATGAATCAAGTACCACGGATGAAAAAGCAAATATGAAGCCCCAGTATAAAAGTCACATAAAAAACAAAGAAATCAGCAGAAATATTAAACAATCCGACAAGGAAAGGGCAAAAACAAACAAAACTTTCTGCGCAGCTGTGTACGATTTACAACAAGTACTCCAATGCCCTAAATCAGAAGCGTCTCAGCTTTACTACAAGCGAAAGTACCCTGTCTACAACTTCACGATATATGAGCTACCCAATAAGGCTACTGTTATATGTAGCATGAGTCTATCGCCCTGAGAGGATCATGCGAAGTCGGAAGCTGCGTGTTGTCCTTCATCCGACAAAAGGTGTCGGAAGGCGTGTCACAATTCACATTTTATTCGAATAACTGCGCTGGACAAAACCGGAACCGGATTATATACTGCCTGTATATGTTCTGTGCATACTACAATCTCCAGCATCTGTCCCGGAGGCCTGTAGCAACCCAAACAGGCTGCTAACCTTCTGGGACAGCCTGGGTTGGCTGGAGTAACATAAATAAAACATGAGCCACGCACAGCGGCCCAATCAAGAGGCCAAGTGCGGGAAAAAGCCCAGATAAACTAAACTAAACTATGTTTTTTGCAGCAACAATGAACTGCAAGATACGTCATGTGTTTTTAGAAAAGGGACACACACAAAATGAGGGTGACTCAGTCCATAGCGTGATTGTAAAA
The DNA here is from genome assembly GCA_944548615.1 of Micropterix aruncella. Taxonomy (NCBI): domain Eukaryota; kingdom Metazoa; phylum Arthropoda; class Insecta; order Lepidoptera; family Micropterigidae; genus Micropterix; species Micropterix aruncella. The sequence goes on along the minus strand of OX155967.1, from coordinate 636,716 downwards.
GCAGCAAGGAAAATTCCAGTATTCACGCCTAGCCAATGGTACTCCATTGTTAGAACTGCCTGTAGAAAAAAGCATATATAAGTAAAGGAAATGGGAAATAAAGACATCTTTGACTTGAAAGATTTGTTAAAAAACACAATAAAAAACTGGGACAAAGATGAAAATGGATGTAAAGTATCCTGGAATAAAATAAAACAGCTGAAGATAAATCCAGAAAACCCAAACAAAATACAAATAAACTATGATCTGGAACATGTCTATAACGCTATCAAAGTTAACACAGTAGAACGTTGTCGGAGGCCGATCCAGAAATTAACAGATGCGCAATTGAAGCAATTAAAAATGACGGCTTTACCGGGTATCAAAAGACAAACTAGCCGATTTGATGTATCTTTGCCGGGAAAAGATAATTCCTGCTGAATATCATACATTCTATGAAGGACTACATACCACATCTCTGGAAGCGCATAACGAAACCGATGAAAGTGAATGAAAAAAATACTATTTAGGCTTTTATCTTTATTAGTAAATGTTTTATATATCATTTAAATACAGAATATTATTTAAGAATTCGAATGTGTAATATTTTAAACAATAATATTTTTTATATAGCATTTTTTTTATAATTTATCATAATTCGATATTATCCTAACTGAGAAATCAACAAAAAAATATTTTCAATAGATAAATTTTCTATAAGCAGAATGAATGATGAGGTAGGATAGCTGTTATTTGAAAATTTCATCTAAAATCATTTCTATTTCTGTGCAGAACAACAGATAAGATAGTACTGATATCAGTTATAATAAAGCAGAATTATCCTAACTACCCAAAATGCTATTTAAAATAAACATTTTGCATATTAAATTTCATAAAAATAAAGCTTTTAATAAACTATTCAAACTATAAAAAAATCAACACTTAAGAATTATTCATATTAAAAATAAAAAGAAAATAGAAGAATAGAGAAGGAGAATAAAGTTTAAAAGTGCTCTCCTGACAAATTTGAATAAATCGAGTTAGGCTAGTTCTGCAATTATGGGACGAATATATGTATGTGCATAAGGTCCTATCTATGCGTTTTATAAATGATGATGTTTCCCGAGCTCCCAGGCGCCGGCCTGCGGCCGCGCAGCGATTGCCCGTTGCGCGCAGTAGCATTCCAAACGGACAAAAATTGTACTATTTTGTGATGTTTCTGATTATTTATTGCGGTCAGGCCGCGTCTTAATAGTAATTAATTCTTAAATAAATAAATAAATAAATATTTCTAGCTCAGAGGTTTTACAATAAACTAATAATGGACGTACAAACGACCGACGTACCTTACGACGTACTTACGATTAGAAGAGTGGTTGTAACATGGATTTTTAATAAATCTAGGGAAGACTGCGAGAAATTGTTGAGGACTCGGGTGTGATCATCTTATATATATTATAACTTTATTTTATATATTATCATATTACATGTATGAATTTATTTATATAAGTTATGTATATGTTTATATATTTATATGTGTATATATATCTAATATATAGAAATAAAATTTTATTTTATAGAACTACGTAGATTGTCATCATTTTTAATTTAGTTTAATATAATTTTATTAATGTTATTTATTTTTTAAAAAAACATGTACCATATAAGACTTGCCCTCTCGCCTCAAAATAATTTAACGATATTAGTACCACCTCAAAATAGGTTAGTACCTACTGAAGTGGTAAACCAAAGTGGTTAAATATATTCTTAATATGTAAAATTGGATTATTTTTCTCTATTTTATGATTATTTTTATTTTATTTTTCTATATGGATATTTTAATTTGTTCAGTGATTATAATTCATCTTGAAATTTGCGTTGCATTTATAGTTTATATTTGGATATCTGATACTGTATTATATTTCAGACCACTTATCGCGATAATTATTTTACATTATTTAATTAATATTTATACTGAATCAATTAGAACCATGTTGGAAAGTCAAATTAAGGTCCTCGAGCTCTATAGTATACTCATATTATGTAATACTGTTGGCACCCAAATTTTAAGCATATTATTCGATTTTAAAAATTGTTCCCTATTTGCTTTTCATAACTGGTCAATAATTATGCACTTTTCAGGCACGCCTCTCACTTGTCTTAAGGCTAAATATGGACATTAATAATTTCCTTGATTCAGATCAGGTCACTGTGACTTCAGATGTAATAACGTGTAGGAACATTATGACAGAGAAACGAAGCCTAAAATTGTTATGCTTAAATATAAGAAGCATTAATTCCAATTATGACAATCTAATTCTTATGATTCAAGATCTAAATATTGACCTAGATATTATCGTTGCATGCACCGAAGCATGGATAGGTAAATCTTTCTCAGAAAAGAATATTCCTGGTTTTTCCTCATTCAATACTAAATTGAATTACACACAAAATGATGGGATAATTGTCTACGTAAACCACTGTATTCAAAATATTTCAGCATCCGAAGTAAAACTAGAAAAAGCTAACTGCTCACTCTTGAATATAAACAATGAAATTAATATTATTGCTATATATAGAAGTCCATCAGTTTCTAATATCTCGCTATTTCTAGAAACACTTGATAACCTTCTCCATGATGTGTCTTCCAAAGAAATGATACGGTGTGGAGATCTCAACATTTCATTGTGTGGAAAAAAACACAACCAAGTACACGACTATCTGGATGTAATGGCTTTACATGGCTTATATCCTTTGATCAATAAACCAACTAGGGGTGCTAACTGTCTCGATCATCTCATGTGTTGAACAAAAAAAGATCCGCTGCTGTCATATTTGAAACTGCTATTACTGACCACTACCCGATTTTACTAAAATTGTCAGAATGTAAAACTGAAACGCATAACAAAAATATTGAAATAAAAAACATAGCATAGATTTTGATAGTTTGTGCAATAATTTGGCACAGGTTGACTGGTCGCCAATCCATAGTGCTACTAAAGTCGATGTTGCTACTGATTTTTTTATAACAACTCTCACCACAATGACGAAACATAACACTCGTACTCAGCATCACAAAATATTACATAAACATAAAAAATTGAAACCGTGGATTACTGATGGGCTTTTATTTTGTATCCGACGACGCGATAAAATGCATTTAGTATCGAAAAATAAGCCTGACGACTTGGTTTTAAAGGGTAATTTCTTAAGGTATAGGAACTTATGCAAGCATTTGATAAAAAAGACTAAAGAGGATTATTATAAAACCAAAATTGCTGAGAACAGCAATAACAAAAAAAAGGTGTGGCAACTTATAAAAGAAGCAGCTAGTATCTCGAATTCTAAGCATACAATTGGAAAGTTAAATATAGACAATCGTGTTATTACATCCGCAGATAATCCATATGAAATGGCTAATATAATAAACACGCATTTTGCCAATGTAGGCGAATTACTGGCAAAAAAGATATTTCATGAAAACTATGCAAGTAATGGGAGGGCATCTACCGGATCCACGCCTTCAGTTTCTTCAATTTCTTTTCTATAACGACCATTGAGGTGGCTAAAATCATTACGTCACTTAAGCAATCTACATCTTCAGGAATTGATGGCCTTACCAGCGAAGTCTATAAACGTGCCAGTAATCATTTGACTTCACCTATAACGTCCATAATAAACTTAAGCTTTAAACTAGGTATATTTCCAGAGTGCCTGAAATGTGCAAAAGTCGTTCCTGTATTTAAAAGCGGTGACAAAACAGATCTCAATAATTACCGATCGATCTCGATATTAAATACTCTCTCAAAAATAATAGAAAAAGTAGTCAAGAAAAGGCTAGTTGATTATCTGGATAATAACAACTTTTTGTCCCACAAACAATTTGGATTCCGACAAGAAGTGAGTACTTCTGATGCCATTGCGGAAGTAACGAAAACAATAGTCGAGCTCGTTGACAAAGGTGAAAAATGTCTTGATTTATCAAAAGCGTTCGATACGGTAGCCCATGATATTCTTTTACATCGGTTAATGGCAATAGGAATAAGAGAAACGCCTTATAAGTGGTTTGAAAGCTATTTAATCGGACGGACACAAATCACCTCAATTGGAGACTACTCCAGCGCAACGAAAAGTTTGTCATATGGCGTTCCACAGGGCAATGTCTTGGGGCCTGTATTATTCCTTATATATATAAATGATCTTTACAATCTAACACCAAGTAAAGCTATTTCCTTCGCAGAAGACACTGTAGTAATATTCAATGATAGTAGCTGGCAGCGTGTATTTACTAAGGCAAATGCAGATATGGATACTATTAAGAAATGGCTTGATGTCTCCTTACTCACGCTTAACATTGATAAAACGAAATATTTAGCATTCAGTATAGATAAGAGAGGGCAGCCATCTGCAATAAACACCATAACAATTCGCACTAGGGCAAACAATATTTACATACGGAGAAATAGGATGGGTGGAGCGGCCTAATCAATCCTATACTGGACAATAAAGGCCCAAAAAGCCCTTATTAGGGTTATAAAAGAAGACCGCTCCGTTTCCCGACTTCAACGTAATAGACATTCGACAGCTATACATAAGACCGATCTTGATGTACTTCGAGAGGAATAACAAGACTGCGTCTTTTAAACTTCGGGATCACGGACATGAGACTAGAAATAGATGCAGACAACCAGAGTAAAAAATGAACACGACGTACGGACAAAGACATGATAAATATATATATATATATATATATATATATATATATATATATATATATATATATATATATATATATATATATATATATATATATATATATATATATATATATATATATATATATATATATATATATATATATATATATATATATATATATATATATATATATATATATATATATATATATACATTCCCTATTGCATATATAGTGTACGTGCTATTTGACGCTCCGTAACTTTTGGCTATAGGAAAGAGTATCAGAAGAGATTTGTATCAACTGTGTAACCAAATCAAAGGGAATCTCTTTGCACCTGAGAAGCGTTAATCTTGAGAGGAGTCATAGAGTGATTCGTGAGTACGAGCGGTTTTAATTTCGAGTCGTTTAGAAATTTCTTTTTTCAGGCGTTTATCACAGCGCTAGCCGAGTAAACAAATACCTACGCGACGTGAACACAGCCGCGACCGGTAACGAGCGTCGGTTCTCTGCCCGCCACTGCGGTTCTGTTCCTTTGTAAAAAATGCAATCGCCATTATAGATATAAAGCAAGTTTAACGAGTCACATACACTCAGTTCACCTGAAAACAACATTTACTTGTGCGGAATGTAACCATGCGTCCACGCAAAAAGGACATCTAATCAGGCATATTAATACAATTCACCGAAAGCTAAAGCCTTTTATTTGCAAGAAATGTAATCGCCACTTTGGACTGCGAGGAGATTTAACGAGACACCTAAATTCAGTTCATCTCAAATCGAAGGTTTTTTGTGCGGATTGTAACCACCAGTTCACACAAAAGGGTTATCTCGTCACCTGTGTCCATGTACCTACCTAACGGGACGGGGTTGGGACATGCTTATTTAAACTAGCTGGAACCTATCTCAGCCAGCCTTTGTTATTAATGTGAGTTTTAGAAGCGTGTAATATTGCTTTTATTATTAATGTGAGTTTTAGAAGCGGAATCTTTCCAGACAAATTAAAAATTGCAAAAGTAATTCCAATGCATAAAGAGGGAGATAAGCATGATCTCAATAATTGTCGACCTATCTATATTTTAAACACGATCTCCAAAATCTTCGAGAAAGTTGCAAAGGCGAGACTATAATTTTTTAACTGAAAATAAAATACTCTCAATCAGTTCGGCTTTAGGGAAGGTCTAAGCACAACAGACGCTATAACTGCCTTAACAGAATTTATTGTAGAAACGGTTGATAAAGGAGATAAGTGTCTAGGAGTTTTCCTTGATCTCGCAAAGGCTTTTGACTCCGTTCCACATAATATATTATTGTGCAAACTATACAAGTCTTAAATTGTTTCATAGTTATCTATCCAACAGGGTACAACGTGTCACCATCCAGGGCCGCCAGAGTGAAAGCCAGAATCTCACGTATGGTGTCCCACAGGGCAGTGTTCTGGGACCTATTTTATTCCTCGTCTACATAAACGAGCTATGCCAGTTACCAGTAGGTAAAATCATCACATATGCCGATGACACTGTTATACTATTCAAGGGTTCAAACTGGGATTACACATTTAATTGGCTAGGAAACTTTATGTTAACGATTAATGTTGGCAAAACCAAATACATGTCATTTGGTATAAATATTAGGGGTCAACCCACTGAAAATAAAACTATTGTAGTACACAAACACGATCGCGTAGAGTCTTGCAACTGTCAGCCTCTGCAAAGAGAAATATCTTGGAAATACCTAGGCATCACTCTAGATTGCTTCCTACGTTGGGACACTCATATACATTACGTGGCTACAAAGGTACGAATTCTTGGATATCTTTTCAAAGAACTGAGGAATATTCTGGATTTCAAAACGCTAAAAACTGTTTATCATGCTTTATGTGAATCGCTTATTACTTACGGCATAATTGGATGGGGGTGGATGTGGTAAAACCCTGCTAGAGCCATTGCAAGTTGCGCAGAAATTTATACTCAAAATTATTCTCCGCAGACCATATCGCCATCCCAGCAACGAACTTTATGTGGAAGCTAAAGTCGTTAATTGTAGGCAACTTTTTTTTGGACAAAATTTCAAATTTAGGAATAATTCAGAACCGAAGACCAACAAGACAAGTTTAAAAAAAGGCTAATTATACCCAGGATGAAAACATCATTTGGACAAAGACATTACTCTTTCATTACGCCGAGATTTTACAATCTGATCAATTTGGAAATAAAAATGAATTTGACATTTAGGGTAGTCATGACAGACTAACCATACATCAAATGTTAGAAATTATAGTTTAATAAAACTTAGGTGCACAAGTTATTAATATATTTTTAAATAGTATGTATTTATTTTATTTATTTATTTATTTATTTATTAAAGAAAAGCACATTTTTTTATGGCAGTACATTGTAAGTTTAACAATATAGGCTTAAATGTAAATAATAGCAAAATAGAAAGCACCGCAGACCAATTTTTTTAAAATCAACGCCGCCTAACTAGGCCTAGGCCCGTACTAAGGCAAGCGTACCAAGTAGAGTGGCTTGTGCATACTTTAGAATACTTAATTTAAAAGATATGCTAGGTATCAAATAATATAAAAAATTAACTAATAATAATAAACATTGTAATTTGAGTGTAGTGTGATGTAACTGTAGTGTAGTGTAGTGTGATGTAAATGTAGCTGTAGTGTGCTGGAAAAATAACATTCAGTAAATGGTGAAATAATTAAACTGAATAATAATAATATAATGTCGTAATAAATACAATAAAATATAAAAATATTATTAATGAATCGAAATCGAAATAAAGGAAAAAATTATATCTCAATAAATATTTAAAGAATCATATTTAAATAGTCCGAGGATACAATTATATATAAAATGTCCATGTTACAAGTTAAAATATATATTTCAATATAATTCAATTAAGAAAAGAGAAAAACAAGAATAGCGATTTAATAAAATAATAATAATAGTAATTCAATTTATTTAAATTAAATTACATAAGAATATCAAATATTTGGTGGCTAATATCCCGACCTTCATTCAGAAGCCACCTGTGACACCGTTTTTTAAATTGGTCTTTACTGTATACGAATTTTATCGACTCATCCAATTCGTTGTATATCCTGGGGCCTATACTCATAAGATGCCTCTGACCAAAAGATGTTTTCGTTCGACGGACGTCTAACATATCCGCCACGGATCGCCTTGTTCGGTGTGCTTGTTGTGTGGGCGCTCTCTTAATTTGAAATTGAATAAAAACCAGACAAAATTTTAAATAAAGTTGCCTTACTTCAAGTACACTGAACTCTTCAAAAAGTTTTTCTGACGGGTATCTGTATGGTTTACGGGTGATAATTTTAATTATCAGCTTCTGTGCTACCTCTACTTGATGGATAATTGTTTTGGAGCAACCTCCCCACCCAATGATCCCGTAACTCAAAATGCTTTGACACAAGGCGTAATAGGTAGTTTTTAATGTTTTGGGGTCTAGAATATTCCTTAAATCTTTAAATATGTATGCCAGACGTCTGATCCTTGAAGACAATAAGTCTATATGATCAGCCCATCTCAGCTTATTATCTACGACTATGCCCAAGTATTTTAAGGACAGCACTTTTTTTAATGGCTCACAATTGCATTGACGGTTCATGCATTGATGAATAGTTATCGAATTGGCATCTGGTGGTTGTCCTCTCTTATCTATGCTGAAAGTTAAGTACTTAGTTTTTTCGGTATTAAGTGTGAGTAGTGAGTCGTCCAGCCACTCTTTAACAATGTCCATTTCTTTATTGGCCTTTGAGAAAACATGCTGCCAGCTACTGCCGTTAAAGATGATTACCGTATCATCTGCAAATGATATAGCTTTACTGGGCGTCAGGTTGTAGAGGTCATTTATGTATATAAGGAATAAAATAGGCCCCAAAACACTTCCCTGTGGCACGCCGTATGAGAGACTTTTCACGTCGCTGGAAGTATCAGCGATCGAAGTGATTTGCGTCCTTTCGGATATATAGCTTTCAAACCATTTCAAATTTTGATCTTTTACACCTATGGTCAGTAGTCTTTTTAAAAGGATATCGTGAGATACAGTATCGAACGCCTTGGATAAGTCGAGAAAAATAGCAAGACATTTCTCTCCCTTGTCGACAAGCGCTGTTATGGTTTTCGTGGCCTCTGCAATAGCATCAGCCGTACCCATTTCCTGCCTAAAGCCATATTGGTTGGACGATAAAAGACTATTGATATCCAGATATTCTACTAGCCTATTTTTAACAACTTTCTCAATGATTTTAGAGAGAGTACACAGTAGTGAAATGGGCCTATAATTATTTACATCGAGTTTATCGCCGCACTTGAAAACAGGTACGATTTTTGCGCATTTAAGTCTTGTTGGAAATAATCCTAGTTTAAAACTTAGATTTATTATAAATGATATCGGTGAGCTTAAATAATCCTTTCCAATTCTATAAATATCACTAGTTAGACCATCCATACCTGAGGAACGAGACTGTTTTAATGAGTTAATGCTTTTAGAAACTTCATTTGGCGATGTTGGAGTTAGGGAAAACACAGTAGTAGGTATCCCTTCAGTAAAGTTTTTGTCCTCACGGCCGATTTTTTTTCGATCTAATATTTTGTGTGCCAGTTTTGAACCTACACTGGCAAAGTGCGTGTTAAATGCATTTACGATTTCTTGCATATTCTCTGGGGCATTGACTACTCGATTTTCAATGACTAACTTATCGATGGTGTGCATGTTATTGGAAATGTTAGCTGCTTCCTTGATTAGCTGCCAAACCTTCTTAGAATCACTGCTATTTTCAGCAATTTTATTTTTGTAGTAGTCTTCTTTGGTTTTCTTTATTAACCGTTTGCATAAATTCCTATGTATGTTGACTATATTTTAACATTCAACTAATTACCAATTCATTTTGTTGTTATATATTGTTTTGACAATAAATTGTACAACTTTTTTTTTTTTGACTAGGTATATATATTTCTTTTTTATATTTCTTAACATATATTAAATATTACTTATTGACTTTTTTATTTTTTTTTAATATAGATTTATCTTACGCTTTACTTTAGTTTTATGTCAATTCTGATTGTCTCATTCTATTTGATTGTTTCTTTTTTGTTTGAGGACCATATTTTAGAGCAATTTAGTTTTATGAGCATTTTAATAAAACTTTTACATAATTTATTGTAAAATTACAGTCCTGTCCATCCTAGAACGGGCTAGTCCCAGTTGGGTGATAGAATCAAACAAGCAAAAGATGAAGGTTTTGCCTCCGTTCCTGTTATTTTTATAACCAAAAACAATGTTTTATAGTAATTAATTTTTAAATAAATAAATAAATAAATATTTCTAGCTCAGAGGTTTTACAATAAACTAATAATGGACGTACAAACGACCGACGTACCTTACGACGTACTTACGATTAGAAGAGTGGTTGTAACATGGCTTTTTAATAAATCTAGGGAAGACTGCGAGAAATTGTTGAAAACTCGGGTGTGATCATCTTATATATATTATAACTTTATTTTATATATTATCATATTACATGTATAAATTTATTTATAAAAGTATTTTATACGTTATATAATATATATTGACATTTGGTATATATTATATGTATATGTTTATATATTTTTATGTGTATATATATCTTATATATAAAAATGAATCGCCGTGCGTTAGTCTCGCAGGATCTCGGAAATGACACGACCGATTTGAATTATGTTTCTTTTATTTTGTTTGGCTTGATTCAGGGGTGGTTTACAAAAAAAAATATTTAGGAAAAACCCAAAGGAACAGCTAAAAAAACGAAAAAATCGAAATTAGTACTTCCAGGGATGGCCACTTCGTATTTCTCTCAATAGATGGCGCTCTCTATATTTTCTAACAATAGATTCTATTGTTTGACAGCTACGCCATTCATAATTCATTCCGCGGGACTGTGTGAAATTGTTATTACATTTAACGGGGGCTAACGGGCCCATGATGAGTTGGCCACGATGACCCATGTGTCCAGGGTCGGTCACACTCACGGGTCAACACCCATCCGACGGCCTCCTCGCATGGGGTGCGAGTCCTGGGTAGGACACTGGGTCAACCGGTCTCCCCTGGGAATCAAACCTCTGGCGCCCCTGGACGGTCTGCGCACCGTGCGGGGTTTGCTCCAATCGGTTGTGCTCTCCGACTAACAGTCGGGGGAGTCTGGGAACTGTACTGTTTCCTATAGAGCGGGGGTGGTTGCGTACCTTATGGCGACTGCTCTGGAATTGACCATTGGCCATCCGATCCCGGGTAAGAGGCGGGCAAAGGACGCCTTGGTCCGCGAAGATTGTACGGTCTGCGCACCGTGCGGGGTTTGCTCCAATCGGTTGTGCTCTCCGTTTCACCGCTTCATAAGGGAGAGGACCGCGCAAGCGACCTCGAACTCGGTACCAATCGAGAGACCGGAGAAATCTGGTCACAATTGGAAGTGAGGGCGCGAGTATCTCGAGCCCGCCGGGTTTACTCCTGGCTAACTCGCGGTAAGGCGTTGGACTCTCACGGGTTGTTGACGTAGCTGGACGTAGAATGTACTGTCCAAAGTCTCTACGTTCACTGCAGGGCGATAGAACGACTAATCGTTAAAACGTCCTGTGGTGACGGGCTCGCCCGTTGTAGTTGACACCGCAAGATTACATTTAACGTCGTTTTTTCTTTTAAAAAAGGTAGTGGGATTGGAGAATAGATTTGTTTCAAGCGAATTTAATTGCATTTTGCAAAAAATCACTTTGATCAGCCATTATATAAAGGTAAATAGACTTTGCAGGCTTATACATAACTACAAATTTGGCCTTAGTCTGAGGATTTCAATATTGTTAAGTTCTCAAGGAATGTTCGACAGATTTGAGTGACTGAAAACAATTCCGTGTCTTTTTACAGTGTTCATTATAATGCCGAGGAGAATAGGTAACATAGGTCGTCGAAGTCAGTCAAATGCGCGGCGATCTTACTTCACGTGCAAGGCGCACTGATGACCAGCGAGCGACGGATAATGAAAATAGTGGTATTGGCATGTCCGAATTATGTTTGAGAGCGACTGAAAATGAACGACAAGCGAATACATTGATAATGCAACAATTTCGTGCACAACATTCACAACGCCAGCAATCACGACAAAATCAACATGACCGATTGCGCCGTCGCAGTGTTCCTGTCAACCTGGAACAAGCGGCATTCCATTACGATCCGGAAATCGATTACGGTGTAGAGAGATCAGTAGTAAGACTTTCACCTTCCCTTCTCCGACAGACTTACTACTTCGTACATCATCCCTCAAACAGTTTGATGAAAAAACCAGTAGGGCAGTCCCCACCCTAAACAATGTAGTATTTTCTGACCTTATATCGTCCCGGTCCCCTGGCTTGGACATCATATTTACAGACGGCTCTAAGGCAGAGGTTAGAAATTGTGTGGGCGTGGGAATTTTCTACCACAACCGTAGAGTTGTCATGTTGTGGATTTATATTACTAAGTTTACCTTATGGACACATTTTAAATTATTTGATTTTGTTTGTATTTCTTTTGATAAATTATTGACCTATTTATCCGTTGCAATATGCTATGATATCCGTGTTAGTCCGTTCTACAATATTTCTCATTTTTGCTTTCATGAGTGTGATTCTTGATTTCTTCCTCTTCTTTGCTATGGTGTGGATTTGAAATTTTAACATCTTAGTCTGCTGTGAACATGCCCTTCAAATGATAAAGCTCTTTTCGATTTCCTGTCAGGTCCTATAGATCGTAGACCACAGCCGATTTATTTTTAACCGACTTAAAAAAAAGGAGGATGTTATAAATTCGATCGTATTTTTCTTTAATAAATGTTTGTTACCTCAGAAATCCGTCATTTATGAATTGGTTTGGAAAATTCGTTTTATTTGAAAGGATGTACTTCCAGATTGGTCACATCTTTATCAAAATTTTGTTCTGATGATGTGATCCATGAGGAATTGAGGGAACTCCTCAAATATTATCATATGAAGTTGAAAATTTACATGTTGGTTTAGCTCCGATGACAATGCGTTTTATATAGCAAGCATGCCCTGACTCTATACCCAGGATTGGCTCCCGACGAGGGGACTCCTTAGCGGTCAACAGTACAGTCACGAAATTTTGTATATGCATTCAATTATGACAGCCCGATCTAAGTTTCATCAAGACAGGACTTTGGCACCCAGGGTTGGCTTCCAACAAGGGAACTCCTCAACGGTCAACAGCACAGACACGAAATTTTGTATACGCATTTAATTATGATAGCCTGTTCTAAGTTTCGCCATGACCTGGCTGCTGCACTTATAAAAAAAATTAACTCGGTTATTTTTGTTAACATTTTGTTTATTACCTGCAACTTTGCATTACGAAGATCTAGGGGCTAATTTTCTTGAGAAAAAATACGCTTTCTTTGATATGAAATATGGTCGTAGCTATACCGTACCACCCACGTTATACTTAATCCGTGTTCACCGTAAGCATGGAATCGTCCACCTCCGAAGAACAAATATGAGGGGCTAAACGTCGCCGTCATACCGGTTGTGTTCAAGGCATGTTATACAAGTGGTACCTACTTTTAATTCCTTCCATGACCTGATTTTTTCGCTTACTGTCCTTTACACTTTTTTTCGCGCGTCCTTTCAGCAGTTTCATGTATACCACCCTCGGCCTTTTTTCCATAATGTTTTATTCTATCTATCTTCTTATATCTTCTTATATATAAAAATGAATCGCCGAGCGTTAGTCTCGCAAGATCTCGAAAATGACTCGACCGATTTGAATGATTATTCTTTTGTTGTGTTTGCCTTGATTGGTGGTTTACAAAAAAAATATTTAGGAAAAATTAAAAGAAACAACTGAAAATCGAAAAAATCGAAATTGGTTTTTTGGGAAATGGGCCCCTTTCAATAGATGGCGTTCGCGGCGATCCTATTGTTTGACAGCTGCACCATCCATAACTGTTATTCATTCCGTGCGATTGTGTAAAATTTCAAAAAGTCGAAAAGTCGAAAAAGTCAAAAAAGTCAAAAGAGTCGAAAAAGTCAAAAAAGTCGAAAAAGTCGAAAACGTAGAAAAAGTCGAAAAAGTCGTAAAGTCGGAAAAGTCCAAATAGTCGAAAAAGTCAAAAAAGTCGAAAAAGTCAAGAAAGTTGAAAAATGCAAAAAAGTCGGAAAAGTCGAAAAAGCATTAATATTTTATCATGTAAATTAAATACATTGAATTTATTTTAATTATAAAACGACTATCATTTAATCACCGAACGAAACTCAAACCGTACACGATTCTGCCATATTATAGATTTCAATTAATTGGATTTGGAAGGTTGATTAGAATCAATAAATGCTTAGAATCAAGAGTCACAAACAAATCAATTTTAGGTGGTACGAAGTTCACCGGGTCATCTAGTATATATATATATATCTAATATACAGAAATAAAATATTATTTTATAGAACTACGTAGATTGTCATCATTTTTAATTTAGTTTAGTATAATTTTATTATTGTTATTTAATTTTTTTTTAAAACATGTACCATATAAGACTTGCCTCCCGCCTCAAAATAATTTAACGATATTAGTACCACCTCAAAACAGGTTAATACCTACTGAAGTGGTAAACCAATATATCAAAGAGATGAATTTCCTCTTTAAGCTAGGTATACTATGTACTTACACTTATTGTAAAATGATTTTGTTCTAGGATAAGGTTTTTTTTTTGTAACTTGTAATTTGAATTATGGAAATCAATAAATAAATAAAATAAATGATTGAGCACAAACAAGTCAAGGATACTCTTCGTACTCAGAATTGTAAGCGCACTTATTATTTTCTATGTTTTGCAGTATTTCTAAACACACAGTGATTGCCAAAAACAGGGTTAAGTCGTATGTAGAACAGTTTATCCCATTTACATAACCTCGTGCTTTTTATTATTAATATTGTTTAATTGTTGTGGCACTCTGCAACTTCTATCAGTTAAAAAAACACAACTTTATATCGTAAGGCCCCAGTTTTCAAAAATTTACTCTTAAAGGTTGTTTGACGAGATATAAACATTTTTTAATTAGTAAAAAATACATTGTATGTAATATAATCAGCAATATGAGTATTATTTAGATTTTTTAAACCTTTTAGTTTAGAATTTTTGACTAAATAATTAATTGGCTCTCAAATATAGGCATTTTCTTCGAATACTCTTGGAGTTGATTTCGGGCACTAATATATCGAATAATAAATATCACACAAAATATTCATCACGAATTTTATTTCACATCTTGTAAAATCAAATTTGACTAATAAAATTTTAAAAAAATAGTTTTAAAAAATAAATAGTTTCATAATATTCAAAATTTCTAAAATAATGCCTAAATCCCGGCTTTTTATACTAAAAAGTTCTCAGAAATAAAGGGGGGTATATTTTTTTTTATTCTGTCATTTAGTGGTTCTATTTCATAATGTTTCAATATTATTCATTTTGAGTGATTTGTGAAAAAAAAAGTATTCAATATAAAAATATGAGAAAATCCTACTTATTTTGATGTCAAGATTAGGAAAATAAAAGTTTTTGAAAAAAATATCAGCGTGTACAAAAGAAGATGTGTATTAAATTGTGTGCTGAATATTTTTTGTTATATCTAATTATTTGTCCATATATTAGTGCACGAATTCAACTCCTATGAAGCGTGTTAAAAGCGCAATAAAAGAAAAATGAGCTAAGTTTTAGGCCCGTTTAATTATTCAAACATTCCAAGCTAACTCTAAAGCTGCTCCTTTGTCATTGAAAACTCCACAATATTAAAGTATCGTAGCAGGATACTTAGCACGAAAGTATCGTAGCAGCGACATTGACTATATAGGCTAATTAAATTGCTCAATTGCTCAAAAGAAAAAGGTTTACTAAATAAACAAAAAAATACTCAAAACACATTAGACTTGGCCAAAGACAACGGGGTGGTGATGTTATCTTTCCCACCACACTGCACCCATAAACTGCAGCCGCTTGACGTTAGTGTGTACGGACCATTCAAAAAATATTTGTCAAACGCTCAAGATGCATGATGAGGAATAACACATGTAAAACAATGACCATATACGACATTCCATCCATCGTGTTAACTTCTTTGCCTCTAGCGATTACACCGTTAAATATTATTAAAGGATTTAAAAAACCGGGAATATTTTCTTATAATGCCAGCATATTTGATGACATTGACTTCGATTTATCATGCGCCCACTACCTTCAGATCTTCGTTCGATCTTTTTATATTTTTATAAATGGAGTTCATTGCACTACATTTAAATTTTCCACTCCATGACTTGAATACAGTGATTTGATTGACATTCGTGACATGTATGAAACAGCCAACAAAGTGTACGAGGGTAGTCTGGCGAAACGTCAGAAGAGTGAGGTTAAGTTTTTCGTGTCTAAAATATTTCAAGTGATTGTTGTGAGTTAATAGCTTTAATGTTGTTTCTCTTTTCAGGTGAGTATTATAAAAACATGTACTGTAAAAGCGGAAACAATGTAAATGTAATAAAACTCCCTCTTTTCAGAGCACCACAAAGTGTGTATAAACACATTATATTTTGATAATTGTATTCGTATTATTTTTTAATGATAGTTTTATCCTTATTTAATGTAGTTTCTGTTGAACCTTCTTTGGATGCTTTCTATTTTTCTATTTTTTTTATATATTTTTGTTATTGAATTGCTGATTCTCTATGTTCACTCATTATTTCTGTTTTTTTTCTAGTTTTTATATATTTGTTATTGAATTTCTGAATTTGTATATTTTTTCAATATTTAGTTTTTTTGACTTTTTATAATTTTATGAGTAATTGGAAAGGTAATTTTATTTGTAGTAATATCATTAGATATGTAATTTCTACACCCAGATCGGGTTTTTGAAAATGAATTCTTACTTACTTACTTAAGAATTGTGGACCGAATTCAACCACAATCTTTTCAACACTTGCCATGGCTAAATGACGCCTGCATACGAAATTTCAACTCAATCGGATTAGGCGTTTGGGCGCTATAGTAGAGGAATACATACACACACACACACACATTCCCTCCTCGTTGGTTGGTGTGCCGGAAAACTAATAATTCAAAATGTGAAAGTAGGCACTTCAGCGAAGAAATCTATGACAAAGTATTGTCTTCGTTTTACAATTAATTCCAAAAAGCTTATTAAGGGTACTACTCGCCTGTCTGGCCCGTCTGCCCTTCAGAAAAAACTCTTGTCGGGGAGGGCAGCTTGTTTGTTGTAATAAGTTAATAGTAAAAACACATTTTTAAAAACAAGCTTTTATTAAAATGCTCTGTCCTGAGCCAACCCTGGGTGCAGCAGCCATATCATAGATACGGTTAGAACGGGCTGTCATAATTGATTGCATATACAAAATTTCGTGTGTGCTGTCGACCGTTGAGGAGTCCCCTCATCGGGAGTAAATCCTGGGTGTCGAATCAGGTCGCTAGTGGGCTGGGGCTGGGGGCTAACGGGCCCATGATGAGGTGGCCACGATGACCCATGTGTTCAGGGTCGGTCACACTCACGGGTCAACACCCATCCGACGGCCTCCCCGCATGGGGTGCGAATCCCGGGTAGGACACTGGGTCAACCAGTCTCCCCTGGGAATCAAACCTCTGGCGCCCCTGGACGGTCTGCACACCGTGCGGCGCAAGCCAATCGATTGTGCCCTCCGACTAACAGTCGGGGGAGTCTGGGAACTCTATTGTTTCCTACAGAGCGGGGGCGGTTGTCTACCTTACGGCGACTGCTCTTGAAATGACCACTGGCCATCCGATCCCGGTTCAGAGTCGGGCAAAGGACGCCTTGGTCCGCGATAGATTCGGTGCACACCGTTTCACCGCTTCGCAAGGGAGAGGACCGCGCAATCGACCTCGAACTCGGAACCAATCGAGAGACCGGAGAAATCTGGTCACAATTGGAAGTGAGGGCGCGAGTATCTCGAGCCCGCCGGGTTTATTCCTGGCTAACTCGCGGTAAGGCGTTGGACTCTCACGGGTTGTGACGTAGCTGGACGTAGAATTTTACTGTCCAAAGTCTTCTACGTTCACTGCAGGGCGACAGAACGACTAATCGTTAAAACGTCCTGTGGTGACGGGCTCGCCCGTTGTAGTCGACACCGCAAGATGTCGAATCAGGTCATGCTTACAATATAAATGCATTGTCGTCTGAACTGCACCAGCATGTAAAATTTCGACTACACAGGATAAGAGGAAGTGGTGCTAATCCTGTTTGCAAGATTTTACCTAATATAAACAATCCTATAAACAAACATATACACAAACATACTGACAAACATTGCAAGGTCAATAAAAGCTTGTAAAAAGGACGTATGTTGGGACGTATACATGCTATTTCAATATTTTTTCTAATAGCTAAATTATTGATAAACTAGGCATGTTATGTACATTAGAGTAGTAATGAGACTTACCACCTAACACAAATATTTTGACAAGTCCAAGAGAGGTATTTGGCCGTCAATTGGACACGACGTAAATGTAATGTAATGTAGTGTATGGGAACCGGTAGAGTGCAATGTGCGGTATAAGTAGGACAAACCAGCTAGCTCCGAGATAAAGGTCAACTAAACTGAAGTAATTCTAAACGATTAGTGGCGTTTAAAAAATGTCTTTTCAGGTTAGCTATAACGATGAGGTATTTCTGTCCGAAACGACGCGACGCACAGTGTAGTATTTTCGCAATCTAGCTAGACAAGAATATTTTTTAATGGTATTTCTTAATATACATGCTATTTCAATAAGAGAAGCGCTACGACAATTAGGGTTGTATAAGATTTTATAAATACACGGGATTTCCGGTGGTATTACATCATTTACAGGCCTCAGCGATTGACCTATATTTACTGTCGATTTGCAGCCCCAGAAATTACAATGGCTTACCTAAAAACCGTAAGGACAATGCCCCATTGAGACTGATTGCAAACCAAATCGACAGCGCCACATATCCTTCGTCAAAATACTTAGCTGACGTCCTACAACCGCTTACGGGCAAAACGACGTCTTACGCGTAAGACTCACGGCATTTCGTAAGCATTTTAAAAAGGTTTAACTATCCGAATGCGAAAGTCTTTTTCTACGAATTTAACCATTTCGGAGCGTCTTTCCGAGATGCAGTTAGGGTTGCCAGATGTCCGGTATTTAAGCGTACAGTCCGGTATTTTCGAGGCCTGTCCGGTAAAAAATAAATGGTCATACCGGACAGAACAATGTCCGGTATTTTGAGGAAAGTCGGTACTACTGGTCACAAGCGCCTACGAAAGTAGCCATATGAAATCCCTCAAACGCAAAACTCGCGCGCGCTCCTCGCCTCGCTGTCTGTATCTGCGTCTGCGGGCTCTCACTTCACCACTGTACCCGTCTCGTTCACTCGTACTCGCTGCCTGCGTCCACTCCCCTACCCGCGCGCGGCCGGTGTGTTTTGTTTTGATTTTTCGAGTTTTGTTTACCTAGTCGATAATTAGATTACGCGACGTTCATTCAACTTTATTATTTGTTCATTGGATGTTCCTATTATTTTTGTTAAACATACCTATCTAGTTTTAGGTGGTTTTATTGTTTTCTGAAGTTCCTACCTTTATTTTGTTAAGTAAGTAGTAGATTATAATATTCATACCATTGTTTAATAAAGACTTTGGCAAAGTTAGCATAGTCTTGGCGACCACAATTTTATGACTGCATTATATTTTGTTACTAATTTAGTCGATGTATGTGATGTTGATTAATAAATAAAAAATATTAGTATAAAAAACCCATATTTTTTTGCGACCTAGCATACCCCCCCCCCCCCCCCCCGTTTGAGATTGTCCGGTATTTTTTCGGGACTCACCTGGCAACCCTAGATGCAGTATTCAAGAATCTTTAGTAAGAGAAAAACTAAGGTTTGTGAACCTCCCGACTAGCTACACCGACATGCTTCAACATTGCCATAATAATCCATAACTTCACGGCGATTTGACAAAGCCAGGAGATCGGTTTATCAATCAACGGCTTGCTCTGATTATTGATGTTAATATAAACATTATATTGACTATCAATAAGGTCATATAACATTATATTGATTATCAATATAATGTTATACGCCAACAAACAAAGGATTTTAATAATTTTTTTTTTTTTTTTTCAATTTCAATTTATTTCCAAAAAAAATCTTAACAGATTGTAGAAACTTAATATTTAGGTACATTTAAATTACAGTGTATTAGTCCGTTTTTACAATATTTAAATTTATCACCACGTACATACAGTTACTTCATTATTGCTTTTAGGGCATCCAAATCATTTTTAAGATTTATTTACTAAAACCACAAATTAAAATAATCGATAAAAATAATCAAGAAATTAAAATCAGAAAAAGTCAGAATAATTAAAAAATGCTACTTAAAATTGTCAAAAAAATGGCCAAAAAATTTGAAAAATTATTTAAAATTAACAAACTCATCGATCGAGTAAAAAGCTTTGTCTAATAAGAATTCTTTAAGTAACGTTTTGAATAAGCTTTCCACTTGAATAGTTTTTAACCTTTCCGGTAGCCTGTTAAAGTAATATGGCCCGGAGTATTTTGTGTCTTGCCTTGCTGTGTTTAGTTTAATACATGGTATAAAAATGTTTAATTTATTTCTCGTATTTTTAGTATGTGTATCTGAAAACTTTTTATAATGTGTTTCTTTATTCTTAAAAAACTCAGTCAGTAACTTAAAGAGATATAGTGAGGTTAAGGTGAGGATTCTTAGCCTTTTAAAAATGGGTCGACACGACTCTTCCCTTTTCACCTTTGCAATTATTCGCACTGCTCTCTTTTGGAGTATAAATATTGGTTCCCTATGACAAGCATAACAATTTCCCCAGATCGTAATGGCATAACTTAGGATAGCTTCAATATAGCTGAAATAAACATTTCTTGTTTGCAATTCATCCAACGACCTTCTTACAATACTTAAAGCATAACATGCCCGACTTAACCTACTTTCGAGGTTTTCACAGTGAAAGTTCCATTTTAAAAGTTCGTCGACATGAACGCCTAAAAATCTAGTATAATAAGTTTGAGGAATGGCAGTGTTATTTATTGAAAGTATTATTGGCGAACCTTTATTCCGATTTCGATGATTTGTAAAATGTATGAAGTTACTTTTAGACGCATTTAGTGTGAGGTTGTTGCTCTCAAACCAACTATTTAGTTTGAATAGATTAATTTTAACGTTAATCAATAATTCTTCCATATCTTTACCGGCGACAATTAAACTAGTGTCGTCAGCAAACATCGTTACATTTATATCGTTGAAATACATTGGTAAATCATTTACATATACTAAAAATAGAATAGGGCCCAAAATGGAACCCTGCGGGACTCCAAGTTTATTAGTTAAAGGGATCGAACAGTGTTTTGTAATGTTTTGATTTTGACAGTGTGTAATGTCCACGATTTGCGTCCTATTTGTTAAATATGAATCAAACCATTTTAAGCAGTCTCCCCTGACTCCATAATGATTTAGTTTGTTTAGTAAAATATCATGCCTAACGCAATCAAATGCCTTACTCAAATCGCAAAAAATACCTAAGGTGTAGTACTTGTCCATTAGTTTGTCATTTATATAAGATATGAAATCCTCGATAGCTTTAGTAGTGGACTTGTTTCGTCTATATCCAAATTGTCTTTCACTAAGAATATTGTTTGCATCAAAAAACGCAATTAATCTATTTTTAATTATAGTCTCTATGATTTTTGAGAAAGAAGACAAAATTGCAATTGGTCTAAAATTTCCAGTTTCAGTTCTTGCGCCTGCTTTATAGAGTGGAATCACTTTTGATAATTTTAACTCTTCGGGAAAAACAGCACTTTCTATAGAGGCATTTATAGCCTGCGTTAAGGGGTTTTTAATGTAATCTATTGCCCTATTTACAACAAACATTGGAATTTCATCCGAATAATAAGTCATATTCACCATATTTTAAAGTAAAAGCAGATAAAACAGTAATAACAAATGGCAGTTTATATATACCTTTACTGATAACCTTTAGTGATAAGTTGGCAGTAAAATATCGTCCTGATGATTCTTACTTAAATTAAAGCTATCAAAACCTACAGAAGCCATATTATTTGCCTAATATAATTTTGTGTACCTCGAACGGGAACACACTGTGCGAAGGGTGTGGCGGACGGCCGCGGCGTCGACGCAACGCCATTTTAAACAGACATTGAATCATTTTACTGCTGGACATGCTCAGCTCATAAAACACAGTCCAATTTGGATAAATGTAACTTTACAATATGCAGATGGGTTTGGTCGCTATTTCTTACAAGATAGTTGTGCATACGGATTGTCCAGAAAAGCCACAGAGCACTTTACGAAAACCGTCCTCGAAGACTTTTCTGACCGACATGATAGTCCTAACGGTGTCTATCCGCTCTGTGCAGCTCGGGCCTGATGACCTGCTTGTTAACTTGGGTCGGCTCCTCGCGGTTGTACTCCCATCCGATAGAGAGGGGCTAATCTGGATACGATCCTGTGAACCCTGCCACGACTATAAGCCCAGACGTGGACGGGTGGGATCGCTTGCTCCAATCTGAGGGAACATCTCGGGCGATACTGGGCGAATTGCGCATCGTGCGGCGTTTGCCAAACGACTTTGCACTCCGGTGAATAGACGGCGGAGTCTGAAAAAGTACGTTTCCTAAGTATTTAGAGCTGTCGACGACAACGGGCGAACCCGTCACCTCAGGAAGTTTCAACGATATTGTTCGTTCTGTATTCCGTGAGATGAACGCAGAAGACTTAGGATAAAAACAGTCCACCGTCAAGTTCCGCCACATGCCCGTAAGAAGCCAACGCCTTACCGCAAGATAGCCAGGTAAGTCACCCAGCGGGCCGACACTCGCTCCAGTTTTAACCAGATTACTCCAGTCTTCCGACTGGTTACTGGTTCGAGGTCGCTTGCGCGGTCCTCTCCCTTACGAAGCGGTGATACGGTGTCTACCGAATCTATCGCGGACCACGGCGTCCTTTGCCCTGCTGTTCACCCGAGATCGGGTAGCCGATTGGTCGTTTCAAGAGCAGTCGCAGTAAGGTGAACAACTACCCCCGCTCTATAGGAGAAGGAATACAGCAATTAAAAAAACAAAACGGAGTACGTCATTTTTCAATACATAATTGAAAAAACATTTTTTTCTTAAAACTTGTTGAGTGTCCCATGTACCATTTTCAATGCACAGTTGAAAATGCCAAGAGCGACTAATCTTAATCGGCTAACTAGCATAATCTAAAGTCGAGATAAGAAATGTTTTTCTACGGACCAAGGGCAGTTTTTAACGACTGCCAGACTCAGTAACGGAACTAAAATAAAATAACGCCTTCGCGCAATGTGAACCACCATAGCCAATGCTGCAGCAAGACGGGAGGGAAATCAGCATGACTAGTGTATACTGGCAACTTATAGCCGACAAAGGAAAGTGAGAAGGTCTAGGATCGTGAGGGCGGTAAATATTTCTTATAATTGTGCCTATCTATCTCCGTCCATAATATTTAGTATAATTTAGATGTTTTGTCTTGATAATTGTTTCATGTTTCTTGTAACTATTCATCTTCGGTAATTTCCGTATCCGTTTCCTGTATTTTATATCCTGAAGGCACTGCTTATTGTAGCCTTTTTCAATAACATTGCAGCAAAACAATATTGTAGCAAACAATATTGCAGCAAACAATATTGCAGCAAACAATATTGCAGCAAACAATATGTCCCAACTAGGTAAAACGGAAAAAGCCAGTGCGACGTATACAAACTGTCAGGTAATCCTAGAGATTGGGGATCATCCCAGGACAAGGAAAATTACAGCGGTTGGTCCTTCAGGAATCGAACCGGAAACAACGAGGAAAATGCTAGAACCTACATTTCATGGCAGTGGAAATGTAGGTTCCGGGGGATAGTTGAGACGGGGGATCCGTTGAGACGACTTGGGTTTTGATCTGACGTCATCAGATCAAAACTACCCTCGTATCTCCTAAAGGAGAAGAGCTAGAGCGAAACTAACAAAATTTCACCTCCCCTCTGCCATCCGCCTTCACTTAAAGCAAGGAATACTTTGGCATCAAAAAACTTTTTAAAAACTACCCTCTTTTTGGTTTTTTGCATCTACCGCGGCTCTCAGACGGCGTATAGCCACAACCAGGGTATCATTGAAATCGCCTCAGCGTCCTCTATCGACTGTTGCTAAGAAAAACTCAACTTCTACCCTACTTCAAGTTTTGGACATACACACGCACCAAGTCACCCGTTCGCATCACGGAAAGCTGCACTATGCCCAACGAAGGCTCCAAAATCCGTCTACCCCGGCCATCTGGTTCTTTTTCGGCCCCCTCGTCCAGAGACCAGTCACCAACAGCTCCACCTTCGAAGCTAAGACCATCTACAGTAGTAGACGAGATCTTGCGAACGGCCAAAGCAGCACTCGAATCAGCGGGCAACCTGAAAAAAGAAATCAAAAGCACCGTTCTGGAGTGCCTTAAAGACCTAGCTGCTCTAGCTAAGGGAGCCACCCCTATATCTGCACCCAAACTCGGAGCGCCAACGCCAGACCTGTCAGCACTGAGGCAGACGTTCGGGATAGACAAACTTACCGCGCAAATGGCCAATATAGAGAATATGTCCCGCTCTCTCAACCATCTAACGAACGAGCACAAGCGGGGACTGGAAGCCCAAGCAAAGGATAACGCCATTCTCCTAACCAAATTGGCTGAGATCTCCGATGCAGTTGAGACGAATAGAAAGACCTACGCCTCGGCAGCTGCCTCTCATACAGCTTCCTCAGCAGCTTCAAACTCCAAAAGAGAAGAGGAGCGCCACGCTATTATTGTGGGCAGCAACGACCCTCTCAAGACAAGCGAAGAAGCGGAGAGTCTGATAAAGAGGTCGGTGAACGTTCGCTCACTAGGTATAGGGATGTCTGCGTTCAGGAAAGGGGCCAACCAAAAGGTGGTAGTCGGGCTGCAGAGCGAGAAAGATAGGGAAAAATTTAAGACCGCGCTAGCTGCAAGCGGAGAAGCTATCTGCGTCAAAGACGGGCAAGTAAGAAACCCCATGGTTGCTTTCATCGGGCTCATTAAGGGGTCCACCGAAGAAGACCTGAGGCAGTCCCTCAGCTCCCAAAACACCAAACTAGGGAACGTCGCGGAGGGGCTCATTAGAGAGTGCTACAGAAGGAGGCACCGCAACTCACTGCAGTGTACGGCTGTCTACGAGACTACTCCAGCGGCATGGAATGTGCTGACTAATGCGGGCAAAGTCAACGTAGGTTACCAGAGAATCGCTGTGATCGAGGAGTCACCTCTGATACAGTGCTTCAACTGCCTGGGTTTCGGGCACACGAAAAAGTTCTGCGACGCGAAGCTAAAGTGCTCTCATTGTGCTTGCGAGCATCTATATCGCGACTGCCCTAACAGAGTGTCTCCACCCAAATGCGGCAACTGCACCGATGGGCAAAACGCCCACAATGCTCTTTACGACGCATGCCCTGTGCGCAGCAAAATGGAAGCCAGAGCTAAAGAGCGGGTAAATTACAACTGCTAAGGGCAACAACGGCATTCAAAGTGAGCTAAAATTTCTCCAGTGTAACGGACAGCGGTCAAAAGCGGCAACAGAAGAAATTATCAGGAATTCACTAAACAATGCCTTCAATATTATCATGATCCAGGAACCATACACAGGTGCCACAGGCCAGGTCACAAGTACAACCCAAGTGAAAATTCTTCAGAGCGCTGACGGGAACAGAGAAAACCCCAATAAAGCAGCACTCGTAATATGCGGGTTAAACGCTAACATAATACTCGACGAAACCACCTCAAGCTGCACAATAGTCCATACATTACTGACACTCCAAAATCAAAAACAACTAAGCATAGTTTCGGCCTACTGCCCCCCCTCGGAACCAATTGAAGTAACGCTTACCAAGCTTGAAAAAATCCTGCGCTCCCACTCTAAAAGGGTTATAATAGGAGGCGACTTCAACTCAAAACATGCTCTATGGGGCGGAAAAAACAATTGTCAGCGAGGACGCGAACTTGCAGACTTCCTAGAGACGAGCCAACTGGTGGTAGCCAACAGTGGGACTACTCCGACATTTAGAGCACTCAGATGGGGCAAAGTCTCGGAAAGCATAATCGACATCACTATCTCATCGTCATCACTCTCCGACAAAATAACCAACTGGGAGGTCCGCCCGGATCTGTGCCTCACATCAGACCACGAAGCGATCACCTTCGAAACCCGCCTAACTCCACACATACTCACCACACGTAAATCCAGGAAATACCATACCGGCTCGCTGGACACCGCAAAATTAACGAGGACACTTGAGACACGACTTAATGGCTTCACGGCGGATTTACTCCAGAATATGGCACGAACCGATATAGACATCTGCCTAAAATCATACACCGACACAATCTGCACGACCTGCGACGAACTTTTGCCTGTCATCAAGCCTGCGAAAATACGGCGTCACACATGGTGGACTCCAGAGATAGCCCAACTATACGCGGACCTGAAGAAGACGAGCTCGAAACGACCCTCACTTGCATGAGCCCAAAAAAATCACCCGGCTACGAATACTGCTGAGAGAAGATAACTCAAAAGCAAAGAGTGACCCCCTAAAAGGAGGAAAAACCATGAAGATGTTTTATTTATTTAATAGTGACTATCAAAATCTATTTTCATTGCTACATTACATATTGATTAGGTAAAATTAATAAATAAAAAGCAAACACTTAGAGTTTCTTTTATTTATAAATATAATAGACGTATATGTGAGGTTTAAGACTAGATGTATTTCTATTTAATTTATTTGTGAACATTTTGTGTATAATAGTATGTATATTTATTTTAAATATGTATTTATTGTATTTATGTATTACTATATTATATTGGTGTTGGGTTCTCTTGTGCTTGTGTATTTGTATTATGCAAGCATGATTGTTTTGAACTTTATACTAATAATAATTATATAACCGAACGTCATACATGTCAGCTCGCAATATGCTAAGTCAAATATCAGCATCCCTAGATACGGGCGTTCTTGCTCAGTTAGGTATGCGATGAGCCAACGGCTATGGGTTGAACTTGTTTTTCCTGCACGTTTTATTGTACTGTATACCGAATATCATAGCCATTCGTCTGTAAATCATGTTGTTTAAAATAAATAAAAAATAAAATAAATATATGGACGATAAAAAATAGCGAAACATTAAGTTAGTGACTCCTCGTAGCTATTGTACCGTGCGAATTAATTGGAACAAAGAGTATTTTTCTTCGGAAAGTGCTTTATTGGACATGAACATACAAAAACAGTTCTGGTAGTTACATATTGTTAGTTTTAATATAGAATGTGTCCTCCTTTTGCGTTAATAACACCTTTCACTCCTGTACGCGTGGAATTTACCAGGTTTTGACAGCTTCCTTTCAAATCATCGTGAAACCAGACTTGAATAACTGCACTGATCATCTTGGTTTTCTATAAAATAGAAGACTATCGCAGTGGTTTGACATTTTAAATAAGACAGAAACGAATTTACCGCTTGAAATTTGTAGCACCCGACGTTTCGGTGACATTGCAGCCGCCGTTGTGAGTCTACCCTGGACAACGGCGGCTGCAACGTCACCGAAACGTCGGGTGCTACAAATTTCACGCGGTAAATTCGTTTCTGTCCTATTTATAATCTTGGTTTTCGTTGTACAAACATCTTGGAGAGCCGTTTTTTGCAAATGGCCCAGAGGTTTTAGATGGGGTTGAGATCGGGGGAGTTTCTGGGCCATTACAGTAATTTGGTCAAGTACAGTAATTTGGTTCTGTGTGAAAAACTGTTTCACTCTTTTCGAAGAATGGCATGGGGCGAAATCTTGTTGAAAAATTCCCTCGTTGGAAGGATAGACCTTGTCGATCTCCCGTATCATATGGTTTGATAAGATGTCAATATATTTGTATTGGTCCGAATTCATCATCCCAGTGATCGAGTGATCTAGTACAAGCAATCCCAAAAAATCTTTTTCATAGGGTGCTTTACTCTCTGTTCCAATCTCGCCCGCACCATGCCATTTTTCGAAAAAAGTGACAGCTGGAAAAATTAGATTCGTGTGCTTGTTTACATAGCGTGAACTACAGTAGACTTCCGCACTATGATACCACTAAGTGTGACAAACGACCTTATGTTATTCATTCAGCTTCGGTCTTCTCATGTATAGACCAAAAGGTACTTGATAAATGGTACGCCATACACCAGATCTAATTGCTTATTTGTATGCAAAGTATCGCTGGAATAAATGCAATAAGACGAGTTCATTGGTTCAAGGGATTTTTCTCATTTACTCGTAACAATAGTGGAATATTCGTCAATGACCTGCAACACGACTCTTGGAGAGCGATTGGTTTTGTAAAACCTTAAGCATAAAACCGAAAACATATACCATATTTCAAAGAAGCATATACTATATTTCGCTCATTTTTAGCATTCTCACATCGTTCCACCGTCTTATCTTTTAGACATATCGTGTCATCTTCCTACGGCCTACAGCTTCTTTCTGGCTGTCACTAACATTTAAAAATCCCTTTTCACATGACGATCTTATTCTTTTGGCATATATTCTATTCTTTTGACTTATTCTTTTGGCAAAACTGTTGGTTTCAGGCGCAGAATAATGAAAACAACTGTATTGACGGACACACCCGAAAAGGATGCATCGGCTGCAGAGCAAGCAGGTCTGAGCAAAAATAAAGAAACATCAGCAGACAAAAGGAAAGGAAAAAGTAAAAGTTTAAACTCAGCAAGAAGTCGGGTGTTACGTGATAAAAGAGCAATGCATTGGCAAAGCAATGTTATGATCATGATAATCATCATTTGTATTCAGAGCACCACACAGTTACACGAGTAACAGCAAACAGACAGCACTTAATCCCAAAAAGGAGAAGAAGTTTTGCACATAAACTTTTATCTTACATTGTTCCTTGACTGTTCAACCATATCAATAGTGTTTTTGCTGCAGGATTAAAATCTATGACTAGTCACGGAGTAAATAAAAACCTAATAAACTCACTTTTGACTATGGGTCAGGGCCGGATTTAGGGGAGGGCATTCGGGGCTACAGCCCCGGGGCCTCCGCAAAAGAGGGGCCCCCGAAAATAGACTTCGGAAAAAATCTTTCAAATTCCGACGAGTAAACTAGTAAACACTAGTAAACAACTTTTCCTTTGATATTTTTTTTCAGCTGTTTTACCTTTCGCTGTTTTACCTTTGCTCTTAAATATTAAAAAACGATTCATCTATATTTGTTCACTCCAATCAGAAACAATGGAATGTAAAAATTTGTTTCAACCGTTATCTTCCTTTCTCAACAAGGGGGCCTCCACTTGCGGCAAATATAATAGGTGGCCTCCACTCCTTTGTTGCCCCAAGGCCTACAGACCTCTCAATCCGGCCCTGCTATGGGTCGACAAGAAACGTATATACTTTAATAAAATACTGATAACATATATAATAATAATAATATTAATAAAAGCCTTTATTCGCTGACCGTATTATACAATTTTGCCTTATGTGGTAAAACAATATATTTTATTAATTTTTTAATCTAATTTTTAAATAAGGTATCATATTATTCTTCAGCAGCCAGTTTTTTGGTCAGGTTATCCTTCGACATAGGCCTCCTCCATTTTCTTCCATTCATCTCTGTCCCAAGCCAACCTTCTCCCTCCTTTCGGTAAGTCATCTTCCCATCTTTTAATTGGACGTCCTTTTTGTCTTTTCCCATTTCTAGGATACCATTCCATTACGTCCTTCGTCCATTTTTCTTTGTTGGTTCTCATGATGTGACCAGTCCAGTTCCATTTTAGTTTTCTAATTTTGTTTAAAACATCGTTCACCTTTGTTATTTTCCTTATTTTTGAGGTCGTCCACCTGTCCTGTAGCCTTATGTTTAGCATGCTTCGCTCCATGTTTCGTTGACATACTATAAGTTTTTGGTTATTTTTGTTCGTGGCAGGCCAAGTTTGACACCCGATAACACATATACTACTCACTAATGACATACTCGTATACAGTGGCGGCGCTAGGCGTCGGCGACGTCGGCGACTGCCGATAGCCTCGCACCTGAGGGGACCTCGCAAAAGCTTCCGCTGAGAGAAGCTTCTCAAAGTTAAAATTGATTAAGACCTACTTGAGAAGCACGATGACCCAAGAGAGACTATCTGCGTTATCAATTCTATCAATTGAAGCTGAAATAGCGGCTAGTATTAGCTATGACATAATCCTGAAAAAGTTCAGTGAGGACAAAAGCCGAAAAGTTCGTCCATTTTAATTTCTACTTGTGTAATTTTTAACATCATTTGATTAGCAATAAAACTCGTTTAGTCATACATTAGTTTTGCTATAATTCGGCTCATGTAATCTAACTTTTTTTTTTTTGACTGGGAAATAAAAAAGGCCTCGCGAACCTAATTTCGCCGACGTCCAAGTGTGGTCTAGCGCCGCCACTGGAGCGCATCATCATCGACGTGTATTTTGCTGGACGGCACCGCAGCCGGCAATGGTATTACAATTTGTGATATCCCTTAGGACTCGTGATGTCGCTTGCTTTCATTTTAATTTTGTTCATAGAGAAGCTATTGTCTGTATAATATGACTTCACCTCACTTTACCATTTGTTTGGGTGGAAATCTGGCAGACTCGCTATAGTGCATTTATTGCATAGCACACATACACACAATGAACATGTGTTCATCTACATCAGCAATGTCAACCAGTGCTTGTTGGCATAGTGAGACGGTGGACTGTGTTGTCCCTCAGTCTCTCCGCACACCTTATATCCTTAAAACTTACTAGGGTTCGACGGTGGTAGTCGACAACTCTAAAGTAATAACTGCTTGGACGATTTTCTTTATTTTTGAGGGAATAAGTTTAAGAAATTACGCACTAAAAATATGTGGGACCCCACACGGTAGCGTAAGAGCACTTCATTTAGATTTACGACAGCGAGCGGAGCTGGCCAGGAAGTGTAAGGTTTCTTTTCATATCTTTCACAAAGGACATTTTAAGTGGAAGACGAGGGTATGCGAGCGGCCGAGAAAAAAACGGCCAAGCGAGGGAGTCGCACAGTCGTAAATCTAATGCACGTCAAACGGCTAAATACGGATATAAAAAATAATCTTATGATAATTGTGAAATAAAGTCAAGTATAAATATCAACATCATTTACAATAACAATACTCTCGAATGCAGCAATCTAGGAAAACGACTAACTTCTTTATAGTTAAGTTACAGTAAAGTTTCATATATGTAAATCATAAATAATATTAAAATAGGTAAAATGGCGTGAGAGTCGCGGGCGAAATAATGTAATAACGATCAAATGTGTGTCGCACGTGACTCTCGATCACTAATTAGACTTAAGTAGAGTAATTAAGGGCGAATGTAAATAAGACTCAAAACGAGACGTACGGATGCCGCCATTAGGGGGTGCGGTTTGTTGATTTAAATAGCCAATAGGCGAGTAACTGGCACTCGCAAAAGGGGACGTACGAATCTCTGACCAATCAACAAGATGAGCTTATTTGAAAGCTTTGACGTCCATTTTGAAATTAGGCCAGTCAGTCTCAAAAGAATCTTTGACTCCGGCAGATGTCAGTTGCCGAATCGGCGCGTAGATTGAAAGATATCGCCCTCATAGTTTAGGACGCGTCGGATGTGCATAATAATTGCACATTTGCATAGTAATTGCAACTCGCGAGTTGCAATCGCGGCGAATGGTGAATTGTGTCGTGTAAAGAGGACTTGCTCTAAAAAAAACCGCATTAATAACATTCTCTATATTTACTGAACCGTTCCTTCCTAAGTTCTGTGGAATTATTCTTCGGGAACGACTAAATCCAGACAGCCTGCCGAGAGCTGTGTATACGCCAAGAAAACCCTATGGAGCAGCTGACGACGTGAGTAAAATTAAACATTAACCACATACAGTCTACTACCACACCGCGTCGTACGCGGCAGCTTTGGCTTCCGCGATTAAGGTCCTGGACCCTGCGTTCGATTCGACGAGTTCGTCGCCCCTGAAGCAGGTTTCGTCCACGAGTGGTCTCTTCGGAGCCGAATAAAAAGAAAAAAAGGATATGGCGTCTACGCAAGGCTCTCGGGCTGCGTCAGGAAGCAGCCGACGAAGCGAGAGGCTGCAAGAAATAAGAGAAGCCTCGGATGAAGTACGAAGAGTGACGAGACAACGCGCCAAGTTGAGCGCGGAGAAGAAAAAGCTGGAGGCTGCCGAAGAAGCAGAGAAGAAAAAATTGGAGGCCCAACTTGCCATAACTGCGTCTGCAAGGCAAGAGAAACAAGCGGATCTAGAAGCCGAAATGGAAATGTTAGAAGCAGACGGCCAGCATGCTCTTAGAATGCTGGAAGTCGTGTCGGAGGCTTTCGGGAGCACAGAAGGAGGTAGCGCCTGGGGAGAAACGAGAAACCTCTCCGCAGAAGAGGATGCGACAGAAAGAACGTCTCAGTGGGCAAATTATCACACGCCAGCAGCCAGAGCGGAACAGCGGATGGGTGAACGCGAGGGCGAGGTGAGCCGACGGGCGCCGAGCGCCGCCGCTGATTTAGGCGGTGGCGCGGCGCCCGAGCCGGCCGGCGAGAGCGCAAGGGCGCTGGCGAGCGCTGCCGCTCAATTCGCGGCCGCCGCAAAATCGGACAGCGGCGAGGTATGCGGATGGGAACAGCACGAGAACGACGCGACGCGGAGGGACCGCGACGTGGATGCGGCCGGGGCGACCGCGGACGCGACGCTTCACGAGGCAGCAGAGGCGTCGGAAGGCGCCGCGCGCGCCAAGCAGAACACGGCAGCAGATTCCAGCTCGCAAGAGGATGCGAGTGAGAAGCTAATCAATCAGGTTAGTCGTATTTTCTCGATTGCTGCAATTAAACCTCATTATAATCGAGAGTTGCCCACATTTTCGGGCGATTGCTTGCACTTTATCGCGTTTAAATCGATTTTTGAACAATCCACCGACTTAATGAAATTAAATGATTCTCAAAATCTTCTACGTCTACAGACAGCGTTAAAAGGGCGCGCACGCGAATGTGTTTCAGGTCTGTTGATGTCGCCATTAAATGTAAAAAATATAATGAAGACATTAGAGCTACTTTTTGGTAATCCAAATCAAATAATCCAACACACGTTAGCGGAGGTTAGGAGGATAAGGGAGTTAAAAGAAAATATGGATCCGCAAGAATTATTGAGATTTGCATGTCAAGTTAAAAATCTAGTAGCGACGGTTCGCTCAGTAAATAAAACCGAGCATCTGTATAACCCGGAACTGTTAGAGACTTTGGTGTCGAAATTGCCAAAAAACTTAACCACCTTATGGCTAGGAGATAAAAATAGGACTAATAAAAATAGCTCAGAGCCTGTCATAGTGTATTTTTCAGTGTGGTTAGAAGAACTAGCGGTTGGAGCCCAAGATGCGGGGTTTGGCGCTGGAGAACCAGCGAAAAGAATGCAGGAGTTGCCCCGTGACAGGAGGTATAAAAATAGCCAGAAGAGGAATTTCGTGCTAAATACGCACGGCAAACCATCTGGCCAGTGTCCCCATTGCAAAGAAGGTCACTACCTTAGCAAGTGTGAAAAATTAAAAGATATGTCTCTAGAAGCTCGGTGGACGGCAGTCAAAAGTTTAGGTGTCTGCTATAAATGTCTCAGTCCGTCGCATAAACGAAACAGCTGTTTGGCCTATAAGCGTTACCCAAAAAATAAGTTTCACTTTTTATTGTCACCCCTCGCGCCCGGGCGAGAAAGTACTGAAAGGGAAAGTGAAAGCGTGGCCATGACGGAAGTCGGCGTCACAACAAATACCGTCTCGCCGAACCGAGTTTTATTACAGATAGTGCCGGTCCAAATAACGGGTCCGAAGGGTAAAAAACAAGTACACGCTCTTTTAGACAGCGGATCGACCGTATCGTTGTTAGATAAAGCCGTGGCGATAGAACTAGGCATAAGAGGTGTGACACGACCCTTAGAAGTATCAGGTGTAAGAGGTATGAAGGTTTCTAATCACGACGCGGAAACGGTATCGTTTCAAGTAAAAGGTATTTCAAGCGATAAAACCTATGAAATACAAGCATATAGCGTGGTAGATTTGAATCTGCCTACGCTAAAATGTTTTGCAGGGTACGGCACACGGCGCGTAACGGAAGCGACGTACGTTTCGAGTAAAATGGAGGACGTAACGCCTCAATTATTAATAGGTGCCGATTGCGGTAATTTAATTGTCACGAGACGCGTCACGCGGATTAACGAAAATATGTCAATGGCACAAACACGGCTTGGGTGGGTACCTATAAGCACTGGGCCGGCCGAGAGTCACGCCGGGCACCAGCATAACTTTTGTATCAGCGAGCAGGTCAGTGACGCGTCACTGCAAAAATTATTACAGGAAAATATAAAACTCGAGCAGGAGTGGCCGGGAAAGCAACGAGAACCCGCCGAGTGGCGGAGGGCAACGGAGTTGCTGGAAAACACTACCTCGGTAGCCGACGGCATTTGGTCTGCAGGTTTATTGTGGCGAGAGGATGAAAGGAGTATGCCAGACAGTAGGCCAATGGCGCTCGCTCGGCTTAGGTCGGTCGAGCGTAAGATGGACGCAGACCCCGAATATGCCAAGGCTTATTGTCTGAAAATGGACCACTATGTAAAACAGGGCTATGCACAAGAAGTGCGACCAGAGAGTTTAGCCGGTAGGAAAGATATTTGGTTTTTACCGCACTTAGGGGTGGTACATCCTGCCAAACCGGGCAAACTCAGGGTAGTGCATGACGCAGCAGCGTGTGTGAAGGGAGTGTCTTTAAACTCTCAGCTATTATCTGGACCGGACCTGTCAAATAGTATAGTGGGAGTTTTATGTAGATTTCGCGAGTACGCCGTAGGTTTTACAGCAGACATTGCCGATATGTTTCTGCGCATCAGGATAATGGAAAAGGACCAGTACTCTCAGTTATTTCTGTGGAGGGGAAATCGCAGGGATATAGAGCCAAAGGTCCTAAAAATGAATAGTTTAATTTTCGGTGCCAGGACATCGCCGTGCACCGCGGAATTTGTGCGCATAAAAAATGCTGAGAGATTTCGCTGATCGGTTCCCGCGAGCTGTGAGAGGAATAATCGAAAACTTTTTGTTGACGATTTATTGTTCGGGGCGGAAACCGTGACGGAAGCGCGTAAGCTAATCAACGACATAGTTTGGATACATAAACAGGGGAACTTTAATCTTACGGGTTGGAGTTCGAACGAAAATGAGGCATTAAGCGATATACGGCAAGAAGAAAAGAATACAAAAGCTATAGGGCTAGAGAAAGGAGAGCTGCGCGCGCAGCGTTTACTAGGTCTAGAGTGGATACCTATGTCAGACGAGCTAGGATTCGGTCTGTGCATGGAGAAGTTAGATATAGAGCTGAAAACAGGTAAAAGGAGGCCGACCAAGAGGGAGGCGTTACGCGTAGTGATGTCGGTCTGGGACCCACTAGGTCTGCTGAGTCCTGTAACGATAAGAGCTAAAGTTCTTATGCAGAACGTATGGGCCAGCAGTATAGGTTGGGATCAAGCCGTCACTCCAGAGATATTTGAGAGCTGGAGGGACTGGCTCAAAGTACTAGATATGGCGCGAGGTGTGAGACTTCCTCGATACTTAGGTACGACCCGAAATGCAGGTGAGCGTAGAGAATTGCACGTTTTCTGCGATGCGTCGGCGAAAGCAATGTGTGCTGTCGCTTATTTGCGTGTAGAAAGAGAAGGCCAAGGTATTTTAGTGTCCTTTTTAGCTAGTAAAACGCGAGTGGGGCCTTTAAAAGGCCAGACGATACCGCGAATGGAGCTTACTGCAGCGCTGCTAGGGGCTCAACTCGCAAATAAAATTATTAAGGAACAAACGGCGGAAATACACGTTAAGGTCTTGTGGACTGATTCAACTAATGTTATTTGGTGGCTCAGGTCAAAGAGCGTCGATCATCAGCAGTTTGTTAGTAACCGTTTAGGGGCTTTGGATGACCTGTCATCGCCAAAAGAATGGCGCTGGTTGTCGGGGAAAAGTAATCCCGCTGATGACGGGACGAGAGTGACAACAGCGGTAGATCTTACCTCGGAGGGTCGGTGGCTAAAAGGCCCTAATTTTTTGCGCGAATCGCGCGATAAATGGCCCGCAGAAATTCCGCTAGCTCCGACCGAAAAAGAAAAGGGCATGTTAGAATTTAAACCGGTGGCCGTTTTTGCACTCCATCAAAAGATGACAAGCGTATTAGAGGTAGAACGGTTTTCACAGCATCGTAGAATCGTGCGTGCTATGGGATACGTAAAAAAATTTATTCAGCTATGCAGGCGTGAGACGGCTGAAAGCCACCTTAGCGCCGGCGACATAGCTCAAGCGGAAATTGCACTCGTGAAAGAATCACAACGACGCAGTTTCAGCCGGGAAATAGACCTGATAAAGAGTGAGAAGGCCGTGCCCAAGGACAGTAGATTATGGACCGTCAACCTGTACGTCGACCAGAAGGGCGTACTGCGAATAAGCGGGCGAATTGAAAATGCAGATTCCGTTCCACACGATACGAGGAATCCTATGATTTTAGACGGCAGAGATTACTATACGCGTTTATTAATTCTACGAACGCACGAAAAGAGTGCCCATGGAGGGGTAGAATTAGTTTTAGCGACTCTGAGGGAAAGATTTTGGATTGTGTGCCCGAGAAACTCCATAAAAAAACTCATTTATCAGTGCGTTCCGTGTGCTATTCGGAAATCCAAACCGATGAGCGCGCTGATGGGTCAACTGCCGCGAGAACGCTTACAGTCTCAGGACAGGTGTTTCGCGGTAGTAGGCGTTGATTTTTTTGGGCCGGTATTCGTGACGGTGAGAAGAAAAATAGAAAAACGTTATGGGGTAATGTTTACCTGTATGAGCAGCCGAGCTTCCCATATAGAGCTAGCAGGAGATCTCTCCACGAACGCGACTATACAGGCTTTAAGGAGATTTATAGCGAGAAGAGGTAAACCGCGGGTTTTTTGGTCAGACAGGGGTACTAATTTTCAGGGTGCGAGTGCGGAGTTGAAGAAAACAGTCGCCGAAATAAGCAACGATGAAATTCGACAACGACTAACAAACGATCAGATCGATTGGAGATTTAATCCACCAGGCGCACCTAACTTTGGAGGATCCTGGGAGGCTATGATTAAGTCAACCAAGAGGGCCTTGCAGGCCGTTTTGAAAGAGAGGGCCCCCCCAGAGGACGTCTTGCGGACTTTATTAGCAGAAGTAGAAGCGATTCTTAATCGACGCCCGTTGTCGCATATCACGCTAGACAGTCGCGATGACGTGGTTCTTACGCCGAACCACTTATTGTTAGGGCACTCAGGTGGTAGTTCTGCAATGGGCGATTATACTACTCAAGAGTTACATAGCAGGAAGCAGTGGGTGCAAACTCAAGCCTTGGCGGATGCATTTTGGAATAGATGGAAGCGAGAAATACTGCCTACGATGGTTCAAAGGCCAAAATGGAAAGTACCACAGCCGCCACTTGAGGTCGGCGACCTGGTACTTTTACTCGACCCGTCTATGGAAAGGGGAAAATGGACCAGGGCAAGGGTGGAAAAAATATACCCCGACAAGCGAGGTGACGTCAGGATTGTCGATGTCCGAGCGGGCGGGAAGATCTACCGCAGAACAATCGGTAAATTAGTGAAGCTGCCGGTGGCGGAGAAACAATAAACAAGTAGGTAGTAAATAGTTAGTAATTAGACTAAATAAAAATAGAAAAATAAATTCGTAATTAGCGATTTGGCATAAGAGTTGTAAATATTTTATGCCAAATGGAGGGGTGTGGACGATTTTCTTTATTTTTGAGGGAATAAGTTTAAGAAATTACGCACTAAAAATATGTGGGACCCCACACGGTACAAGAGCACTTCATTTAGATTTACGACAGCGAGCGGAGCTGGCCAGGAAGTGTAAGGTTTCTTTTCATATCTTTCACAAAGGACATTTTAAGTGGAAGACGAGGGTATGCGAGCGGCCGAGAAAAAAACGGCCAAGCGAGGGAGTCGCACAGTCGTAAATCTAATGGACGTCAAACGGCTAAATACGGATATAAAAAATAATCTTATGATAATTGTGAAATAAAGTCAAGTATAAATATCAACATCATTTACAATAACAATACTCTCGAATGCAGCAATCTAGGAAAACGACTAACTTCTTTATAGTTAAGTTACAGTAAAGTTTCATATATGTAAATCATAAATAATATTAAAATAGGTAAAATGGCGTGAGAGTCGCGGGCGAAATAATGTAATAACGATCAAATGTGTGTCGCACGTGACTCTCGATCACTAATTAGACTTAAGTAGAGTAATTAAGGGCGAATGTAAATAAGACTCAAAACGAGACGTACGGATGCCGCCATTAGGGGGTGCGGTTTGTTGATTTAAATAGCCAATAGGCGAGTAACTGGCACTCGCAAAAGGGGACGTACGAATCTCTGACCAATCAACAAGATGAGCTTATTTGAAAGCTTTGACGTCCATTTTGAAATTAGGCCAGTCAGTCTCAAAAGAATCTTTGACTCCGGCAGATGTCAGTTGCCGAATCGGCGCGTAGATTGAAAGATATCGCCCTCATAGTTTAGGACGCGTCGGATGTGCATAATAATTGCACATTTGCATAGTAATTGCAACTCGCGAGTTGCAATCGCGGCGAATGGTGAATTGTGTCGTGTAAAGAGGACTTGCTGAAAATAAAAACCGCATTAATAACATTCTCTATATTTACTGAACCGTTCCTTCCTAAGTTCTGTGGAATTATTCTTCGGGAACGACTAAATCCAGACAGCCTGCCGAGAGCTGTGTATACGCCAAGAAAACCCTATGGAGCAGCTGACGACGTGAGTAAAATTAAACATTAACCACATACAGTCTACTACCACACCGCGTCGTACGCGGCAGCTTTGGCTTCCGCGATTAAGGTCCTGGACCCTGCGTTCGATTCGACGAGTTCGTCGCCCCTGAAGCAGGTTTCGTCCACTGCTTATATTGAGTATCATCCATAGACCCATGTCTTAACAGCTTCAAAGTTTCTCACCAATGTGGCTCTTAGTAGATCTTCGAATTTGCTTGGCTTTATTTTCCTTGATACTTCAATAATTTTGTTCAAACGCTTTAAGATACCTATGTGCGATTGTGAGAAGTCTGTATTTTGCCCTGGTCGAATCTACTATAGCTCATGGAATTACAACCTACGGCAACACATTTAAAACTTATATATTGTGCATCACATCTCTACAAAACCGTATTTTAAAAATTATAGTTCCAAACAGGATTCGAAATAAATTCAGAAACGACCAGATATGACTTTTCAATTATTGTGACATATTACCAGCTGATGTATTATTTATTTATAGATTGACAGTTCAATATTTCGATACTGACGAGTTCCGAATTTATGTCCAACATAAACACAGCACTAGACAGATACAAAATGAACGGCTACTCGTCCCTCCTTTTCGCAACCTTTATGGCAAAAGAAGATTGAATTGCCTAATTCCTCATTTATTCAAAAAAAATCCTCTAAATTTAAAAACTTATAAAAAAAATACAACAAAAACAAAAAAATGAATTTAAAATTGTTAGCTTTAAAATAAGTGAAAGTGAAACAC
The DNA here is from genome assembly GCA_944548615.1 of Micropterix aruncella. NCBI lineage: Eukaryota > Metazoa > Arthropoda > Insecta > Lepidoptera > Micropterigidae > Micropterix > Micropterix aruncella. Next base: position 597,232 of record OX155967.1, on the reverse strand, counting down.
ACGTGTAAATGATACGAATTAAATTCATATTTTATTTTATTAGAATTAAGTGCGTTCATCTTTTCATGTAAACATTATCAAGGGTGTGGCTTTCTGTGCCGACTAATCCTTACTAATGTAGCAGACAATGCAGCAAATATATTATAATATGGTCAAATTGGCCACTAAAGTTGCACTGAAAGTTACCCTATCATAATCTCCAGCAGGAAATCCTTAGGCTTGGCTGGATTTTACACAAAGTTGTATTTAAAAAAATGGTTATTAAATTTAAAAAAAATAAAAATATTTCTACATTTGATGAATAGTAGTCCGTAATTAATTAAGTAAGACCAGCAAATTCAACGCAAGGGTCATTTTAAAAAGTCTTTTTGTTTGTTTATACTTATGATTACGATCCACATTTATATACTTTGTAACATGAAAGTTTTTTTTTGAAAGTACTATAGTACTTCATATGCTTTGAAACATGAAAGTATTTTTTTCAGTCTGCTAAACTTCAGAATCCATATTATTGTTATTATTATTTATTCTAGACATGAGTGAAGAGAAATATGAGTGCTTGTAGCATGTGATGAGTATGTATAAGTATCTTGTTATTGCATTCGATCGACAGAATTGAAATGCTGTTAATTTTATACCAATGAAAAATGGTGAACGAGCCGGGAATCGAACCCGGAACCTTACAATGTAAGATCAGGCAACCTAACCACTATGCCACCGGGCTATTTCTTATTAGTACAAGGAAAAAAATCCTAGGTTATTACTTATTGTCCCTATTTCGCCAATCAATATATTATATTAACTTATTAATTGTTTTCCAGATAAGCAATATCAGGAAGCGGCTGACCTTTACACTAAGGCGATCGAGTTAAACCCACTTAATGCTGTCTGTTATGGGAACCAAAGTTTTTCATCGCATATATTGGAGAACTATGGGGATGAGCAGGTCATCAAACTGGATAAATATTATTGGAAGGCTCGCTACAGGCGTGCAGTCGCCTACATGGCCCTCGGCAAATTCAAAGAGGCTCAGAAGGATCTAAAGCGGGTGGGTGACACTTGTTCTTATTATTTATTTGGATTTTAGTTGGGTGTAAAGGCAATGAATTGTGACCTTTACTGTTTCTTACGTACACTTTTGCAATTGCATTCTTTTGCCGAACTTTACTCACCATCTCGGAAAATAGCAATTATTGTAGAATTAACTGTCACATGGGAATCAAATATCCCAAAAGACCAGGAGTACACATTAAATAAATACTATGATCTCATAAATGCTATCACCCAGCACGGCTTCACTGTTCACCTTCACGCGGTGGAAGTTGACGCTCGTGGCCTGCCAGCCAAATCTCTACTTCACCTCTTTAAAAATCTTAGTATCTTCAGAAAAATAAACAGAATCTTGGTATCTTCAGAGAATAGGTGGTAAGCTAAACGCTCCCATGTGGCAAGACAGCTGTCCTAAACCTACCGCAGCCGGTCGTTATTCCGGAGTCCACCGCTCGCCCGCAGAAGGGTAATAATAGTATTATGATAAGCCCACTCCGGTCAGTGGATTCCATGGCAGCTTCGTTTGTATTTTATTTATATGGTTAAATTGTTTCTATCGGCTGAAAATCTTTGTTTTAATAAATATTGTTATTTTACTTTAGATGTAAGCTGGTGTCGCAAATTATCTCATAAACGATACATCCTTATCCCTGAAAGTTCGGCAAAAGAATGCAATTGCAAAAGTGTACGTAAGAAACAGTAAAGGTCACAATTCATTGCTTTTACACCCAACTAAAATCCAAATAAATAATAAGAACAAGTGTCACCCACCCGCTTTAGATCCTTCTGAGCCTCTTTGAATTTGCCGAGGGCCATGTAGGCGACTGCACGCCTGTAGTGAGCCTTCCAATAATATTTATCCAGTTTGATGACCTGCTCATCCCCATAGTTCTCCAATATATGCGATGAAAAACTTTGGTTCCCATAACAGACAGCATTAAGTGGGTTTAACTCGATCGCCTTAGTGTAAAGGTCAGCCGCTTCCTGATATTGCTTATCTGGAAAACAATTAATAAGTTAATATAATATATTGATTGGCGAAATAGGGACAATAAGTAATAACCTAGGATTTTTTTCCTTGTACTAATAAGAAATAGCCCGGTGGCATAGTGGTTAGGTTGCCTGATCTTACATTGTAAGGTTCCGGGTTCGATTCCCGGCTCGTTCACCATTTTTCATTGGTATAAAATTAACAGCATTTCAATTCTGTCGATCGAATGCAATAACAAGATACTTATACATACTCATCACATGCTACAAGCACTCATATTTCTCTTCACTCATGTCTAGAATAAATAATAATAACAATAATATGGATTCTGAAGTTTAGCAGACTGAAAAAAATACTTTCATGTTTCAAAGCATATGAAGTACTATAGTACTTTCAAAAAAAAACTTTCATGTTACAAAGTATATAAATGTGGATCGTAATCATAAGTATAAACAAACAAAAAGACTTTTTAAAATGACCCTTGCGTTGAATTTGCTGGTCTTACTTAATTAATTACGGACTACTATTCATCAAATGTAGAAATATTTTTATTTTTTTTAAATTTAATAACCATTTTTTTAAATACAGCTTTGTGTAAAATCCAGCCAAGCCTAAGGATTTCCTGCTGGAGATTATGATAGGGTAACTTTCAGTGCAACTTTAGTGGCCAATTTGACCATATTATAATATATTTGCTGCATTGTCTGCTACATTAGTAAGGATTAGTCGGCACAGAAAGCCACACCCTTGATAATGTTTACATGAAAAGATGAACGCACTTAATTCTAATAAAATAAAATATGAATTTAATTCGTATCATTTACACGTGAGTTTCACTTTCACTTATTTTAAAGCTAACAATTTTTAATTCATTTTTTTGTTTTTGTTGTATTTTTTTTTATAAGTTTTTAAATTTAGAGGATTTTTTTTGAATAAATGAGGAATTAGGCAATTCAATCTTCTTTTGCCATAAAGGTTGCGAAAAGGAGGGACGAGTAGCCGTTCATTTTGTATCTGTCTAGTGCTGTGTTTATGTTGGACATAAATTCGGAACTCGTCAGTATCGAAATATTGAACTGTCAATCTATAAATAAATAATACATCAGCTGGTAATATGTCACAATAATTGAAAAGTCATATCTGGTCGTTTCTGAATTTATTTCGAATCCTGTTTGGAACTATAATTTTTAAAATACGGTTTTGTAGAGATGTGATGCACAATATATAAGTTTTAAATGTGTTGCCGTAGGTTGTAATTCCATGAGCTATAGTAGATTCGACCAGGGCAAAATACAGACTTCTCACAATCGCACATAGGTATCTTAAAGCGTTTGAACAAAATTATTGAAGTATCAAGGAAAATAAAGCCAAGCAAATTCGAAGATCTACTAAGAGCCACATTGGTGAGAAACTTTGAAGCTGTTAAGACATGGGTCTATGGATGATACTCAATATAAGCAGTTATTACTTTAGAGTTGTCGACTACCACCGTCGAACCCTAGTAAGTTTTAAGGATATAAGGTGTGCGGAGAGACTGAGGGACAACACAGTCCACCGTCTCACTATGCCAACAAGCACTGGTTGACATTGCTGATGTAGATGAACACATGTTCATTGTGTGTATGTGTGCTATGCAATAAATGCACTATAGCGAGTCTGCCAGATTTCCACCCAAACAAATGGTAAAGTGAGGTGAAGTCATATTATACAGACAATAGCTTCTCTATGAACAAAATTAAAATGAAAGCAAGCGACATCACGAGTCCTAAGGGATATCACAAATTGTAATACCATTGCCGGCTGCGGTCCAGCAAAATACACGTCGATGATGATGCGCTCAATTGCGCTCGCCCACATGGCGGCGGAACCGTTGTTGCCGAGTCCGCCATTCCCAGAAAGAATTCTTCCCGAAAAACTATAAGCTGCTCATATCACGAGTGTATAGGAAAATAAAACACGAAAACACAAAAGGCGAAAGGCCGGAATATGATGAAAAAACTATTTGAAGCTCGGACGTGTAAAAAGGAAAATAAAACGCGAAAGCACTAATGTCCGTCGAATTTTGACATAAAATGGCCTACCCTCACTATGGTCGCTTCACTGTAGAATTATATTACTAATTGGATTATAACTCATTGTAAACCAAATTTTATTAAAAAAACCAACTCAATCTGTATGAAATTAACAGCTGGAAGATTTCGGATCCACTAAAAACAGGCAGAAATTACGTAAATTGAGCAACAGAAAAGTTTCACATTTATTTATCACGTTAATATGACACGGCCACGTTGCTGGTTTTAAAGACAATTTAGCGAAATGATTCGTTGAAAACTACACACTACCAAAATATCGAAATGCAAACACAAGTACTCACTATTTGAACAAAAATCAGCGTGGACTTTTATCTGCCCCACGTCTTCTATGCTGGGGGCCGACGATGCCGCTGGCTCTTCAGTCATTTCTACGGAAATGAACGAAAATAGAGGAAACGCCGGAAAATAATTCAAAAACTACCTACTACTGTCAGCTCGAACTTGTGCGGAAATATGAAAATAAAGCGCGATCACGCGGACGATCTGCTTGTGCCATCGAGTGGTGAAATGAAACTGACTTTCAATTGATTGTAGAGCTGTATTGTGCTTTGACTCGAAAAATAAAATTATAATTATATTATATTTAAATTATTTTTTATAAATTAATAACAAATTATATTTTTATTTTACAGAAAGTCTTAATTTTGAAAGAGATAAAGCTAATTTAGTTATAGTGAAAACGTATCATTATTTCTACCAATATCCCTAGCAAATATATTCTTGTAATAGATTTAATTTAAAAAACAAAATAGATAATTGGCGGATAATTTCGAAAATACTAGAAATAAGCGAAATTACATGAACTAAGAGATTTCTACACCTAACAAAATATAGCGGGATATTGCTGTAGAAAACTGTTTGACACTTTTTCAAAATATCGAAATGCGAGTCACTTTCAGCGATTTCACTCTCACGATTCAGCGATTCGATCCTGACTAAAGTCGGCGGAACCGCTGTTGCGCGGCGAATTTTGACATAAAATGGCCTACCCTCATTATGGCCGCTTCACTGAATAATTGGATTATTACTAATTTGATTATTAAACATTAAAAACCAAATTTTATTAAAAAACCAACTCAATCGCTATGAAATTAACAGCTGGAAGATTTCGGAACCACTGAAAATAGCCAAAAAGTACGTAAATTGCGCAATAGAAAAGTTTCAAATTTATTTATCACGGTTATATGACGCGACCGCGTGGCCGGTTTTCAAGTCAATTTAGCATTCTGATTCGTTGAAAACTACAAACTACCTAAATTTCGAAATGCAAACACAAGTACTCACTATTTGCACAAATATCTGCTTGCAGTTGTATCTGCCCCACCTCGAACTCGTGCGTAAATATGAAAATGAAGCACGATCAGACAGACGATCTGCTAGTGCCACCGAGTGGTCAAATGAAACTGACTACCTTTCATTTGATTGTAGAGCTGTATTACTCTTTCATTCGTTAAATGAAATTATAATTATATTATATTTTTATTTATATTATTTTTAATAAAGTTTAATATATTTACGTGTTAAATATAATTGTATAGTGTCCAGAACATCGTACTCCCTAAAAAGTGCTTCTGAAGTATATCATAATAATATGACAGATGTTTATCAACAACATGTGTGATGACATATTTATAAAACGCGGAACAAGCATGGCAACTCATTTTGTATTTTTCTTCTACAATATTAATAGTACATATTTAGCTTACTCAGGTTTTCCATGGATAAATATTCAGCCGTAAAGCTTGTAGATGGCTGGTCGACAGCAATGGCGCTCTAAAATTGAATCCTCTCTACTATTTTATTACATTCCCTGTAACGATCTAAAGCGATCTTGAAATTTGGCGCTATTTCTGTTACCTGAAAAATAAGAAAGACAAAGAAAATAAATAAGTCCTCTTTGAATATTGAAATGCTATCGGTCTTTAAATATCATCGCACATACTTCATTTTTCCATCCATCCATCCATCCATCCATCAGAAGCTGCTGTCTGGTATACTGTGGTAGTATTAAAGGAGGATTAATATTCACAAACCCAAATATTATTATACTAAGTAAGATAATGCTTTCATCAAGGTACAAGGTTTGCATCAAGTTTTGTATCTTTCATCAAGATACAAGCTTTGTCCCAGCAAGAAAAGGTCTGGCACGAAGAACATCTTTACTTCATTCAGAATGACAACTCTTTCCCGATCTGCGGTGAACGAAGCATTAGCAAGCAAGGCGATGTGACTCACATCTGGACGGAAGGCTGTGCATTCGAGGCTTTCAGGAATTTATACTGTTTAGAGATTAAATCGACTTCCAGAATCCAATCAAATCCAATCAAATATCAAATCAAGGCTGGATTTTGAGCGGTTAATACAATATATCTCCGCCTGCAAAGCTGTAAGATTGGCATACATGAATCTAAAAGCGCCCACCCACCAACCAGATCTCTTGTCTATACATCATAATGTCGAAAATACATCACTTTTGTACACCGTATCTGTTTCTACTGGTTTTACAAATTCAAACCTAAAGTTTTGCTGCCTCTTGCGCAAAGCATTTCAAGATATTGTATCGAAGAATGAACGTCGCGTAATGCAGCTGCGAGTGTATCACATTCGAGTTTCGCAAATCCGCCTGAGCTAATTTATGCTTTAACTGCAGCGGTATTTTTTTTTATGTACAGTTTCATTTGTAATAAGGTCAACTTTAAGAATTGCAAAATGCTCCAGCGTAATGTCCTGTCTTTGACCGGCCTCAATTATGAGTAATTTTCGACGCAGCAGCAGCCGTCCACCACCTTAACTGATGGAAAATGGCCACACGGTTAACGCCTGCGTAGCAATCTGCAGTCGACTGTATCCCACCGAATTGTACCTTAAATTAGTCTAGAGGCATATTTGCTTCTCTAT